>CM062289.1:13936911-13962960 GCA_031216915.1 Pictodentalium vernedei | reverse complement strand
GGACGGTTTGAGTCAAATTGCAAGAGAACAGCTCGACCACTGTGGAGGATGGTTTAGGTTATATTAGCAGCAAGTTTGGGTCAAATTGCTAGAGAACAGATGGGTGTAATTCTGTGGAGTGCCCCCCCCCCCCCCCCCACCAGGGATGTGGCTAGAGAGGGTTTCAGCTGGGGGGGGGGGGGGGGGGGGCACCAGTGTAAATTCGAACTGTGAGTGGTTTCAATAGGTGGTTGCACTGCAGTGCTGGGTGATATCTTTAAAGTGATTATATATATATTACTGTTGTTGTTTAGAGTAATTTTGAACATTAACACATTCTTCTACCTATATGAGTTAAAGCATAGAATGAAGCATAGTAATCTAGGTAAACCCTCTCCAATTAGCATTTGTGGCAACACTTTAATCATCTTGACTATTATGCAATAAATATTCGAGGAAACAGACAATATTAATTAATCTCATGCACTGATTGGATTCCAATTTGAACTGTTGTTTATAATTATGACATTAATATGTAACATATAACACACTTACTTGATGTCAGAGTCGAAATTTTTAGGCCATGTCAATTTTGTTGGATACGTTATGTAAATCAAATTTGAGGGGGGTATAACAAAGATGTGTGCTATCGTTTTCGAAAAGCGAGTTGTGTACCTTGTTAATATTTATATACCATTACAGGGGCACGTCAGCATCGATTCAAAAATGGTATCAAATATCATTTTTCTTTCGATTTTCCAGCTTGTGCCGAGTACCTGTGATCTACAGTACACTTAGCATATGCACTGCTTGTCATAGCAGTCGAAACAACTGCTGTTCAAGACCACAGAAACTTATTGTCTTCAGCTGTTTGAAGTCTGATAGACAACGAATGTGTATCAAACTTCAAAGAAGAAAGAACGAGAAAAGAAAACTGGAAAAAATCTGACTGTCTTTTAGTCCCGCCAAAAGGGTATCAACATCATTGGAATGATTCAACGTCTCGAACAGTCTAGCACCCACTGCACCCACTGCACCCTCTGCATGGGGGACATGCTCGCCTCCTTGATCTACGTGTACGGAAAACGTGCATTGCTTGTCTATTAGTATTACATAATTTCATGGTAAAGCTGAAGAATAGGGGACTTTTCCATTTACGTAAAAACAACGCACTTTTCTCACCTTTTTTCTACATTTTCCTATTACTAGTCATGTTTTCGATAAAATGACCTAAAGATATTCACTTTTACTGGCAATTATAACCGCCCAACGCATATTTTTTACCGGTGCGATTTGTGACATTCGCGTTTATCTTTCCTCCATGTTTTTTGTGTTTTTCGGCGTCTGCTCTGTGTATTGGTTGTTTTTGGTACACTTGTTTGTTCTGTTCTCGACATGGTCTAGGGTCAGAGTAGTGAGGGTTAGGGTTAGCTTACCCGTAAGCTAACCCTAACCCTCACTACACTGACCCTAGACCTACAATCGCCGGCTAAAGAGAAAGCGAAAGTTATGTAAACGCGCACCTCAAAATGGCGAGAATGCAGAAGAATCTCCGGCACCGTGACATTAAAAGGGTTTAAATTATCTCTAATCTTAGTCATAAGTGAATATCTTTCGGTCATTTTATCGAAAACACGACTAATAATAGGACAATGTAGAAAAAAGGTGAGAAATATGCGTTGTTTTTACATAAAATGAAAAGTCCCCTATTCTTCAGCTTTACCAATTTCATAAATGGTGAGTTTGTAACTTTATGACGAAATTCCGCCCAGTGAGAATCGGAGCTTTGATTATCTCCCTTGATATACAATGCAGTATAATTTTGCGTTATGTGGGCGGGGCTTCCCGACATGGGAGAGGCGGGTCAGATGGTTTTATAAATGAGGTGGGCCCGCTTGCACTTTATAATCCACATCATCGATATGTATGCTGCCATCAAATGAAAAATTAAGAGCAAAATATATATGTATTCATGTTTCCGTTGCGGGTTTGTTTGTTTTTATTGGGGTTAAACTACACTTCCGACAGCCAGGGTCACCTCCTGTTGGACAGTTTTACAGGCAAAGGAAGCCGGAGTACAAGGAGAGAACCAACAAGCAGCGGGGAGTAACTGTCAGACTCTCCAACATACTCGCTCCACACAATCAGGGTTAAAGGCAAGTGCACCATCAACGTGCAGAACGCCTTTCTACAAGGCGCCATCGTGCCCCCCACCCCCCACGTGGACAATCGGGATTAAGTGTCTTGCTCAAGAATGCATTGCAGTTATCCATGGGGGGATGGAACCATGGACCTTTCACTTTGCAGAACAGTGCTGTAACCTCTGTGCCACCTAGCTCCCTTATCGTCGCCTGAGTGCTAGAATGTTCTATGCTATATATTATCTCCCCTATGGGGCTATATATTATCTCCCCTATGGGACATAGAACATTCTAGCACCCAGGCGACGTTCTGTCAACTCGTCCTATCACTACACAATAATGAACATGAAAGTCTCGGCCATGCCTCTAGGTCATATCGCCGCCCGAGTGCTAGAATGTTCTATGTCCCCTATGTGATATAGAACATTCTAGCACCCAGGCGACGCTATGTCAACTCGTCCTATCACTATACACAATAATGAACATGAAAGTCTCGGCCATGCCGCTAGGTCATATCGTCGCCCGAGTGCTAGAATGTTCTATGTCCCCTATGTGATATAGAACATTCTAGCACCCAGGCGACGTTATGTCAACTCGTCCTATCACTACACAATAATGAACATGAAAGTCTCGGCCATGCCTCTAGGTCATATCGTCAGCTGAGTGCTAGAACGTTCTATGTCCCCTGTGTGATATAGAACATTCTAGCACCCAGGCGACGTTATGTCAACTCGTCCTATCACTACACACAATAATGAACATGGAGGTCTCGGCCATGCCTCTAGGTCAAATCGTCGGCTGAGTGCTAGAATGTTCTATGTCCCCTATGTGATATAGAACATTCTAGCACCCAGGCGACGTTATGTCAACTCGTCCGATCACTACACAATAATGAACATGAAAGTCTCGGCCATGCCTCTAGGTCATATCGTCGCCTGAGTGCTAGAATGTTCTATGTCCCCTATGGTACATAGAACATTCTAGCACTAAGGCGCGTTATGTTGCTGGTAAAAAAAGACTGAAAGCTACGAGTGAAAATGAGTGAGAAAATTCTGCTTTCTTTTTAGTATATGCATTGCGGAGTTTAAATTAGAAGTAAACATATTTTAACTACAATTAAAACACAGACGTGATAATCGTTACTTATTCCCAGTTCCTTATTCGACATTCGTTATCAACCGATTTTACGTCACCAATTAAAACACCCAAACGCCGGGAACGAGCAGGGATAGTGATCTACACTTATTGCGCAATTCGCATCACTTCCGGAGAGATATTTTCTAAAATCTATCGTGGCAATGATATCGAAATATATTTGTCATATTTTGTTTGACATTTTCCACTATTTTACAAGCTAGTATTTAATAAAATACCTAATGTTGTAATTTATGAATGATCTTTTTGACAAAACTTACGAGTTTTAGGGACATTCCGAAAAGCAAATGTTCGTTTGAAAAACTAAAGCTCTCGACATTTTATCTCCAGATCTCGACTTTTTATCTCGAGATCTCGAGTTGATTAAGTCTAGATTTCCACTTTTTGATCTCCAGTTTTTATCTCAAGATATCGACTTTTTATCTCAGGATCTCGAGTTTATTGAGTCTAGATTTCCACTTTTTGATCCCCAGTTTTTATCTCAAGATATCGACTTTTTATCTCGGTATCTCGAGTTTATTAAGTCTAGATTTCCACTTTTTGATCTCCAGTTTTTATCTCAAGATATCGACTTTTTATCTCGGGATCTCGAGTTTATTAAGTCGAGATCTCCGGATCTCAACTTTTTATCTCGAGATGTTAAAACGTCGATACCTCGACTTTTTTTTATCTGGGACTCTCGACATTTTTATCTCGAGATCTCAAGTTTTTAAAAGTTTGAAATCTCGACTTTTTTTTATCTCGACATTTCCAGTTTACTGAGTTGAGATCGCGACTTTTTTTTATCTCGTATCCCGAGTTTTTATCTTGATGTCTCATGTTTTTAAAAAGTTTCGCGATCTAGACATAAAAAGACGAGATCGTCAGTTTTTAGAACGACAATTTTGCTTTACGGAATGGCCCTAATACTCATTCGACGGTACAAAACTACCATCGAGCAGTACATGTTTTCAGCGGCTTCTCAGTTTTCAGGATAAAACAAAATTAATATTTCATCCCAAACCTGTTTATTCTTTGGGTTTTTTTTTATCCCGCTGTGGGAGAAGCCCTAACTCAGAAATCATACCGAATCTTGAGTACAGGACCCTTCCTTGTACAAATGAGTGGTGATAACGTCGTCGTCTTCTCGAAAAAAATGAGTGTGGGTTCTTCATTGATACTTTAGTGTAAAGATTACTTACACTGCCTCCTGGGCAGACAGGGCAGCAAACACCATCTTTCCTAACGGGCAACGATCCATCTAAACATTCGACTTCTTGACAACGGGGCACACCACATTTCGCTTCTCCACTGGGCGTGCAAACACATTCCCGACAGTCATCATTTTCAAATATTTGCCATGTGTCTCCTTCCTCGTATTCCTGGCCCTCATGTCGACATTCTGTAAAAATAATTATGAATGAACCATTATTTATTACACGCCTGTTCTTTGAAACCCCATCTACAGCAACACTAAAACCGTGCAGAAAATGAAAATCTGTTCCCGCACATGTGTGGAACGGAAATCGTTGACGGACTATTTTTTTTATAAATAAACGAAATTTTACAGGAATTTTCTACCAATCGTGCACCGCAATTACAATTTCAATCCCTAGCGATAGCTGAAAATCGCCCTCTGAGTTCCAGTGTGTTCTATGTGCCAGTGGGAACTCAGGGGAAGAAAAAGCAAAACGGGTCCCACGTGCAAGTTTGGTTGGCGATAAAATGTCTTCTTTTTGTTGATAATTGTCAAATGAATTGTTGAGTGTCCTTCTAATAACTGCCTTTATAGACGTGAAGACGTGTAATAAACACAGAACGACACGCGTGAAGAACATGTCGGCCTCTCGTTCTATCCTTCCGCGCTGGCACCCATGCCATATCGATTAACCCGTTTACATACACGTGCCGTTCTGTGTATTTATGTTAAACCTGTATGGAACCGTAACTGCAATAATCAAGGGCGGGTCCAGAGGGGAACTAGTGTCCAACCCCCTCCCCGAGCCCACTAAAAAAGGCCATGCTCTTATTCCACACAATCTTGTCCTATAACGCCCCTCCTTAACTAATGACATCACGTTGCCAAATAAGGGACATGATCCTCTTTTAGAATTCGCAGAATATCGGTTATTTATAGAATTGACGAAAGTCACGTCTACAAGTATCCACTGTCTGCAAAATCGATAGTCGAAAGCGGGACGCAATGAAGCGAAGTATAAAAGAATATTTTGTCGCCACAAAGCCGAAGAAATGGTATGTTCCTGGTATCATTATTTTCACATCGTTAATGTTAATGGGGAGCCAATATTTCCAGTCGCGTATGTTTCCCAGTTCTAATTTTATTGAGGGCTTCTGGCATTCGCTAGGTCAACTCAACTGGCCATTCTCCCGAATCTGCGAATGGCCAGTTGAGTTGACCGGTCGAGTTCTCATTGTGGCACACTACAGTGCCTACAACAATCTTTAAACTTATTACACCCCCACTTTCTGATAAAGTGGGGTATACTGGATTGCAATACTTTCCCAAGTTTGTTGCCACTATACAGCCAAAAATGTAAGGTAAAAGAGTTTTCTTGTTTCTGCGTTTCCGACGATTGATGTTCCCATGATGTCAAAAATCACTAATCTGTCGTGGACAAAATATGGCAGTCACCTGTTCGCGAAAGTCACTTTCGCAAATAGGTGACTGTCATATTTTGTCCACGACAGACTAGCTCTATGACCAGAAACAGTATGTGACAGTGTATGTGATGTATGGTTTGATAATTTTAACTTTTACAACGAAAAATGTGTGTTTTGAAGTTACTTTCATCATATTCAGTTGAAGGCCAGAATGCATTTAGAAGCCACCTCAGAGCACCTGAAAATCAGAACAAACGCACGTTTCTTCGGCACGTGCGGCAGTCGCCTTCGGCGGCTGATGCTAGGACTCTGTCGGATCACATCAGTCCCCCTCCCCGTATTTTAATTCAAAGATCCGCCCATGAATAATCGGTTAGCAGCATTCACAAAAATTGATTTTAAACATAGCTTATGGTCCCTCATTGGGATGAGCTCAACGAGATTCTTCCGATGACAGGCCATATAAATCTATGTTCGTGTGGAAGAAAAATGAAACAAGAGGCCCCACGGGGCCTGAAGCGCTCATCTTGTACAGAACACAATTTAAACAGAGTCCAAGAATGAGTCTACATTAAGCAAGCCATCTCCAAAGGCTACACTGTCAATCCTTGAGTCCCTCAGGAGTGACAAAAATAATCTGGGCATCATGCCTTTTCTTCAGTTGATCATAAGTAAAATGTAGAGCTCCCCTACGAAGCCCCTTGATACAACCTATGTGGATTAATCTTAGTACCTCTAGAGGGTACTGAATACAAAATAATTTTTAATTCTTCAGCAAAATGGCCAATTCCGGCTCCCATAGAGAGCCCAAATATTAACCCAGGCTCTTGATTTGAACACAGTTAAATCTGACTTCCCTAGAGATGTTGTGTACCGAATATGAAAGCAGCATTCTGACTGTTGGATCTGAAGAAGAGAAATTGTAAAGAAATTTCTTCAAATTGCACTAAGTTCAAATTTGGGCTACCATAGCGAGCCCAAATATTGACCTATGGATCCGATTTGAACAAACTTGAATCTGACCCCCCTAGAGATGTTGTATACCAAATGTGAAAGCATTCTGACAAGTGAATCTGAAGAAGAAGATTTTTGAAGAAATTCCCTCATATTGTACTAAGTTAAATTTCATGTTCCCATATGGAGCCCAAATATTAACCTAGGCACTCGAATTGAACAACCTGGAATCTGACCCCCCCCCTAGAGATGTTGTATACCAAATATAAAAGCATTCCGACTGGTGGATCTGAAGAAGAAGATTTTTAAAGAAATTTTCTCATATTGCACTAAGTAAAAATTTGGGCTACCATAGTGAGCCCAAATATATACCTAGGGATTTGATTTGAACAAACTTGAATCTGACCCCCATACAGATGTTGCATACCAAATATCAAAGCATTCTGACTGATGGATCTGAAGAAGAAGATTTTTTTTAAATTACCCTCCATATTGAACAAAGATAAAATTTGGGCTTCCGTAGGAAGCCCAAATATTAACCTAGGGACTTGGTTTGAACAATCTAGAATCTGACCCTCATAACAATGATGTATACCAAATATTAAAAGTTTCTGACTGGTGGTTCTGAAGAAGAAGATTTTTAAAGAATATTCCCCATATTACCCTATGTTAAAACTTCGGGCTCCTGTAGAGAGCCCAAATATGAACCAATGAGCTTTATTTCCACAAACTTTTATCTGACCCCCCCCCCCCCCCCCCTCCCCCCCCCCCCCTCCCCTATGAATGCTGTATACCAAATATCAAAAGAGTCTGATGATTGGTTCTGGAGAAAAGATTTTATAAAATTTTTGCAAATATGCTGACTCAGCATTTTTTCGATGCCCATTACAGAACACCCTAACATAACCGATGGCAATTTTTTTTACCATTCAATTCTACTGGTCATAAGGATACTTCATACCAAATATAAGCTCTCTGTTCCGTGGGGTTTGGGAAATATGGGCGTTTGAAAATATTTCTATTTTTAGCTCCCAGGGTTCCCATGGATGCGGGAATTTTTTTTTTTTTTGCATGGGTCAAGTACTTATGACCCAATACTACCACAAACCAAATTTGGTTCATACCGGACCATCGGTTCTGAAAATAGAAATTTTGGGCGGGGCCAAAAATCTGACCCCTCCTATTACAAAGCCAAATATTACTTTACGAACTTCGTTTGAACAAACTTGATTCTACACCTCATATGGAAGCTCCATAGCAAATATCAAGTCATTGTACACACTGGTTCTTGAGAAGAAGATTTTAAAAATATTTTGGAACATTTTCCCCCACTCCCTTCCTATGGGGCTGGGCATACTGAGTTGAACAAAAATGAAATGCCCCTTCGGGACCATCACTCACACAAACTTTCACTTGAATTGGCCCAGTGGCTTTGGAGGAGAAGACCAAAACATGGTGTTGACGGACGACGGACGGGAAGCGATTAGATTAGCTCAGCTTGACTTTGTCAAGATGAGCTAAAAAGCTTAGTTCAAGATTTGTTGTTTTTTTGCGTCGCCACTACGCCTTGGTACACAGCGCCACCGTACCCTCTCGTGGGCCATCGGGATTAAGTTTCTTGCCCAAAGACACAACGCAGTTATCCTTGGCGGGGATCAAGATCAGTTCGATGTTCTTTGTAAAAGGTAACAAAGCACTCACGTAAGCGCTTCGTAAACATGAGATTCATTCCGTGGATATATGGTGTAAACTATTTGATAAGCTAATCAAATCGATCAAAGGCCGTTGCCAACATGCCAGTCAAAAATGTGCACTGCAGAGTGTGCCAAAGGGAAATATTGATGCATAACTGCACTAAATTCATCGAAGGTCGTTGTCAGCGGCAACATTTTTTTATGGTAATCGACGAAAATCGATAGCTCCCATCTAGAGGTAACCCCAAACAAGCATACCAAGTTTCAAACCGATCTGATCATAAATGTGCCCTGTAGGGCATGCCAAAGAAATATATTGATGCCCGACTAAACCAAGTTCAATGGTTGTTGCCAGCGGCAACATTTTTTGACTGAAATGGAAGAAAATAGACAGCTCCCATCTAGAGGTCACCCCAAACAAGCATACCAGGTTTCAAAGCAATCCGATCATAAATGTGCCCTGTAGGGTGTGCCAAAGTGAAATATTGAGGTCTGACTTAACTAAGTTCTAAGAAAGTTGCCAGCGGCAACATGTTTTGACGGAAATGGAAGAACATCGATAGCTCCCATCTAGAAGTCACCCCAAACAAGCATGCCAAGTTTCAAAGTGATCCGGTCAAAAAATGTGCACTGCAGGGTGTGCCAAAGGGAAATATTGATGCATAACTGCACTAAGTTCCTCGAAGGTCGTTGCCAGCGGCAACATTTTTTGACGGAAATCGAAGAAAATAGATAGCCCCCATCTGGAGGTAACCCCAAACAAGCATACCAAGTTCAAAGCGATCTAGTCAAAAATGTGCACTGCAGGGTGTGCCAAAGGGAAATAGTTCATCGAAGGTCATTGCCTGGCAAGGCAACATGTTTTGATGGAAATCGAAGAAAATCGATAGCTCCCATCTAGAGGTAACATCAAACAAACATACCAAGTTTCAAACCGATCTGATCACACATGTCCCCCGTAGGGCGTGCCAAAGGAATATATTGATGCCTGACTAAACCAAGTTCAATGGTTGTTGCCAGCGGCAACATTTTTTGACTGAAATGGAAGAAAATCGATAGCTCCCATCTAGAGGTCACCACAAAGAAGTATACTAGGTTTCAAGGCAATCTAATGATAAATGTGCCCTGTAGGGTGTGCCAAAGGGAAATATTGAGGTGCGACTTCAAAGAACGTTGCCAGGGGTAACATTGTTTAACGGATATGGCAGAAATTCGATAGCTCCCATCTAGAAGTCACCCCAAACAAACATACCAAGTTTCAAAGCGATCTGATCATAAATGCGACCTGTGCGGTGTGCCAAAGGAAATTGTGTACATATGTACGTACGTACGTACGTACGTACGTACGCCCGCCCGCCCGCCCGCCCGCCCGTACGTACGTACGAGAAGTGATGGCAATAGCTCAGCTTGACTTTGTCAAGTTGAGCTAATAAAATGTCTATTGAGGGGGTTCAAATTCAATGAGGGATTGCTTAAGAATCAAGACACTTTTTATCCTAAATGCTATTCAATATAAACTCAAAAAGGACCACATCTCAAGGTTCCAGACAGAAATTTTTCGATGAATCGAAGAAAGGGGGAAGTAACAAATTGAGAACATATCGCACATTCAAACATAATTACGATTTAGGGCCTTACTTATTATTATTTATGTATTTATTGGTGTTTAAGGTCCCATACTTATGCACAATGGCTAATTGTGACGGTGACAGTTTTATGGGTGGAGGAAGCCGGAGTTTGTTTGTTTATTGGTGTTTAAGGTCACATATCTTTGCACAATGGCTAATCATGACCACAACATGAGTATCAACTCAAGACCAGGGGTGAGCGTTAATAAGCCATGTTGCCCATGTTAGAGAAGACTGGGTCCTATTTTACCAGTACAGCAGAGCCTGTTTACCGCAGTGAACAGGCAGTGCTTCACTTCCCGAGGTTCCCACCCGGCGAGAACCACTACCCTCGACGAGCAACTGTCAGCTCCTCAACATTTTAACTCTGTTCAAACTCCGCCCAAGCAGGGTTACAGCGGTTGAAGACATGTGCACCATCGATGTGCAGTACGCCTTAGTACACGGCATCATCGTGCCCCTATGTAGGCAACCGGGATAAAGTGCCTTGTCCAAAGACACAACACGGTTCGTCCCGGACGGGGGGATCGAACTCGAGACCTCTGAATTTCCAACTATAGGAAATTTTGGCCAGGATTGGGGGGGGGGGGGATCCTGTCGCCAAGTCCCTGTGAGAGTGGAATACAATGTTGGGAGTCGAATACCATTTTCGGCGAGTGGGAGTGGGAATACGATTTGTTTTGCGAGGAGAAAACAGATGGAAATAAAATAAATCATAGTATGGCATCCTGCCAAATTTCCTAAAACTTAAGAATTAAAGTTACCGGTGAGTTGTACCTCAGAAACCATGAAGAATGAAATATACGTTTCTGATTTTTTGTCATTTCACTGACAAATCAAATCAAATAATGAGACTTAGAAATGTACTGGAGGTCTCTCGAAATAGGATTTCAGGATTTTAAAATGCACCCGATAACCCAAGGTTCCAGATGGGTTCAAAACACATTTCACCAGTGACCTTTGACACATCGTCGCCTGAGTGCTAGAATGTTCTATGTCCCATAGGGGAGATAATATATAGCCCCATAGGGGACATAGTACTCCCATAGGGGAGATAATATATAGTCCCATAGGGGACATAGTACTCCCATAGGGGAGATAATATTTCGTCCCATAGGGGACATAGTACTCCCATAAGGGAGATAATATATAGCCCCATAGGGGACATAGTACTCCCATAGGGGAGATAATATATAGCCCCATATATAGCCCCATAGGGGACATAGTACCCCCATAGGGGAGATAATATATAGTCCAATAGGGGACATAGAACATGCTAGCACTCAGGCGACGACATGTTCTGAACCCCTACAAGTTTCCACTTATTTCGTGATGTCCAAAGTGATATGTTATACCATACCTGAAACTTAAGCATTGCTCACTCTCTGAATTTTGGGCTCTGTCTATTTTATCACTAAACTTAAAACAAGACGCTCTAAAGAGCCTGTAATCGCTCACCTGACAGAACTACATATCCCTCAGTTATACTAATCAAAATCAAAGAATGCAGCTGGCTGCAATGCTCCTTCATCTGAGCGAAACAGAATGGTGAATGATGAATGTTTTCAGAGGACTTTCCATACATTATTTGTGCCAGGTTTGGTTCATATTGGCTCAGTAGTTCCAGAGAAGAAGATGAAAATGTGATTTCCCATAGGGCTTCTATAGTAACTATAAACCGCAACTGCGGCCATGTTTGCAACCCAATCAACATTAAATAAGGATCGTCGGTAGAGGGTGTGACAGTCAATCATGTGAAGTTTCAAAATATCTAGCCTTGTTGGTTCAGATTTTTGAAAATCCCCCAATCAGAATCAAAGAATGCCTCTGGCGGCCACATTTTCCACCCCACGAGAATAAAATGACGATTGTTTGTAAAGGACCTCCCATAGATGATCCCTGCCAAGTTTGGTTCAAATCGGCTTAGTAGTTTCGGAGAAGATGAAAATGTGATTTACCATAGGGTTTCTAGAGTAAATATAAGCCGCAATTACGGCCATGTTTGCAATCCGATCAACATTAAATGAGGATCGCTGGTAGCAGGTGTCCCAGTCACCAAGCATGCGAAGTTTCAAAACATTTGGTCTAATGCTTCTGGCGGCCATGTTTTTCAACCGACGGGAACAAAATGTGGATCGTTTGTAGAGGACCTCTCCTAGACCATTCATACCAAGTTTGGTTCACGTCGGCTCAGTAATTGCGGCCATATTTGTAACCCGGTCAACATTAAATGAGGATAGTTGGTAGTGGGGGTCCCAGTCATCATTTACGTGAAGTTTCAAAACATTTGACCATGTAATTTCAGAGAAGATTTTCGAAAATCTACCAACCAGAATCTAAGAATGCCTCTGATGGCAATAGCTCACATGGACCTTTGGGCCAGGTGAGCAAAAAACGAGGCTCTGGAATATATTAGCGGGTCTTAAGATGCGATTTCCAGGATTTCTTAAAAATGACCCTGGACAACCCCAGTCAATTTATAATATACTTTGACCCCCCCCCCCCCCCTCCCCCAAATTATTTTCGACTTGGTCCCAAGTCGACATGTTATACCTGAGAATGGCTGAGATATAAGCGTGACCCACTTTCAGCATTCGTAACTCTTTCCGCCAAGCCTCGCGTTTGAAGTCGCAACAGCTAGTGTCTGATTGGAGCGATGGCATTTCCCACAGTCACGTAATATGTAAAATACGTGGTTTTCAATGACAAGTGTGTGAGACAGGCGCAGATTCTAAAAAATCTACGATAAAGCAAATAGAAGCACAAACAAAATTGTTTTGATCAGCTGAATTCTTCTCCCCAAAGATTGTTCAAAACCATATATCAGTCCAGATGTGTAACTATGGGAGAGAGGGTGTATGGGGGTGACACCCCCGATAACTTTTCAGTCGTGACATTTCATTTGGATTGGCGTTTTAAATATCGATTCGACTTAGCTGATATAATCATGTACTTTCTTCTTGAACTTGCGTCACATATACTGTCGTTCTCATTCGAATGAAGGTATGTGACTGATTGGGGATGCCGGGGTCCCAGCGTAACCAAATTTTAAGTCCGGTAGGTGCTAATTAAACAAGAGACCCCAATGGGCCTTAATCGCTCACGTGTTTAAAGAAGGACTTAATGTCACAATCAGCATCTACGGGTAGTTAACACAACAGAGCCCAAACATGAACCCAGGCATTTGATTTAAACAAGCTTCCTCCAAAAAGGATGCTGTATATAGGAAATATCAAAAGATTCTGACTGGTACATCTACGGGGTACTTTTTTAAAGAATTTTTCTCATATTGCACTAAGTTAAAATTTGGATCCCCACAGAGAGTCGAAATATACACCCAGTGTCTTGATTTGAATAAACTTGAATCCGCCCCTCCTAATGATGCTGTATACCAAATATCAAAACATTCTCACTTGTGGATATGAAGAAGAAAAGAATATACATCATATTGCACCAAGTGTGGCTCGCATAAAAAACCAAAATTGATCCAGGGACTTAATTTGAATTTATTTGAATTTGGCCCCCTATGTATATTGTATACCAAATATCGGACGATTCTGACTGATGAATCTGAAGACAATTTTCAAAGAACATCACTCTTGTTGCACCATAGGGAGCCCATATACGAACCTAGGGACTTGATTTGAACAAACTTGAAGATCACCTCCCTTAGGATGCTGATTATCAAATATCAAACGATTCTGACGGGTGGATTTTTAAACCAGAGGCTCAAGTGAGCCTAAAACGCTCACCTGGCTCAAGTTGACAAAAGAGATGAGTGTGCAAGGAAGTGATGGGCACTTTTTGATTTGTCATGACACAACCAAAGGCAGTTTTTTTGGGTCATTCAGTTCTGCTGGTCCTAGGAAAGCTTCCTAAGTATAACCCCCCCCCCCCCCCCAACCCTCTCTCTCTATGGATGCTGTATACCAAATATCAAAAGATTCTAACTGATGGTTTTGAAGAAGATTTTTTATTTTATTTTTGCAAATATGCTGACTTCCTTTCAGAACACCCTGACACAACGGATGGCAATTTTTTACCATTCAGTTCTACTGGTCATAAGGATGCGTCAATCCAAATAAAAATTCTCTGTTCCATGTGGTTGGGGAAATATGGCGTTTGAAGTTTTTTCTATGTTTAGCTCATTCGGTTCCCACGGGGAAGTGAGAATTTTTTTCGGCCATCAATCAAGTACTTGGGACCCACTTATACTGCATGCCAAATTTGGTTCAAATTGGCCCATCGGTTCCAGAAATACAAATACAATTTTGGGGAGGAACCTAAAATGGGTATTCTCCCACAGAGAGCCCAAATATTGTCCTACAAACTTTCCTTGAACAAATTTTAATCTCCAGCACCAAAGGATGTTCCACACCAAATATCAAGGTATTGTCTATGGTGGTTCATGTGAGGAAGATTTTTAAAGCTTTTTAGGTTTTTGGGGCATTAACCACAGCCAGAACAAAATAGAAAGGGTATACTCCAAAGATGGTCAGTGCAATATGTGTTTGAAATTGGCCCAGTGGTTTTGAAGAAGAAGACAAGTTTCAAAAGTTGACGGACGATGGACGATTTTTAAAGAAAATTCCTCATACTGCACTAAGTTAGGGAGACCAAATATGAACTCAGGGACTCGATTTGAATAAACTTGAATCTGACCACCCACCCCCCCCCCCCCCACCCCCCCACCCCCAGGAGAGATGTTATATACCAAATACCAAAATATTCTAATTGATGGTTCTGGAGAAGAAGATTCTTTTTAATTTTGGAAAATATTTCATGGGTGCTATCAGAGTAATACCCCTTGTTGTGCCCCCCCCCCCCCCCCCCCGCGAGCGTGGCAGCTTTATTTGAACAAACGTGAATTCACATATGATCAGGAACATTCATATCAAATTTGGTTCAATTCGGTCCAGTGGTTTATGGGAAGTCGATAGTGTAATGTTTACGCCGGACGATGTGAAACGTTCGCGCGTGAAATTTTCTAAAGTGTAACAAGTGCAATAACACTGGTACGTATGCGTACAAGAAACTATGTGGATATCCTTTACATCGTGTCAAGCTGATCTATCGCCATACCACAGGACATCAACACTGGACATCCTATGGTTCAGGTACAATGCAAAATGCTCGTACTGAAGTACGAACGTACGGAAGTACAGATGGAGACCTCAACGATATGCCCACCGAAACCACCCGAGGAGGTCAGGCGCATAATAAGTTGGGAAGTCCAAGCATCACGACTTCTGTATGTATTTATTAACAAGAGTTTTTGTTTTTTTTTTGTTTTGTTTTCTTTTTTGTGTGTTTTTTAACAATAATCCCCAATGACAAATATTCCGCCTATATCATCAAGGCATGCCTTCGAAGAATGCATGCCTTGGCGATGTAGTTGGGAGTATCTCTTCATTCGGGATTTGGGTCATGAGAGCCGGGCAAATTGGGTTTACACCTCCTCTCGCCAATCGGTCATTTTCGAGACGCCTCTGGGAAAGGAGAAAGTCAGCAGTGTCACCCAATTTACCTTTCGATGAAGCGCCCTTAAAAACTGAAAATTTTGAACACCTGCTGTGTAATGTTGGAGACGAGCTGCTTCGACTTCAGCTTTCTGTCAAGGGTTTCTCGATATATCAATATATGTGGGCGTGTCTTTATATCTAATGTAGACCCCACATTTACTGGCCGGCCCCAAGGCCTGTCCTTGCACATGGGTTTCGATGTCTGCTTGCATTCCTCTTTGGGGTGTAACGATAGCAGGTTTTGGGTGCCAGAAAAATCTTTTTCGAACACCGGCCATTCCAACGACTTTAAAACAAAACAGCATCGATCGATTCTATAATATTTCTCACTCAGAATTTATAATAGTGATGCATTCTCGTCGATTTTTAGTGAAGTGATTGGAAAATATTTAACCCTTTACCCAACGTAACGGCCAAAACCGGCCAGCGCTATTCTCAATAATCGCATATTAATTTTCAAAATATTTTCATTTTTTGTCTCAAAAACATAGGTTAGGACCCCTCGTTGGAACGAGCTCGTCGAGCTCGTTCCAACGAGGGGTCATAACCTATGTTTTTGAGACAAAAAATGAAAAAAATTATTTATTCAAGAATTTTTTTGGCAAGTGTCGTCTGCTTTTCATGTTAGGTAAAGGGTTAACCCTCTGCACTCTGATGTCAAAATGGTAAAGTTTTCAGCAGCCAATATTTACCATAATGCAGTTTGATATTTAACTCTGTCAAACAAGATATAATTGGTTAAATTCATAGTTAAACAGGAGAAAGACAGTGATTGGATAAAATTCTGCATTGCAATACCAGAGTGCTAGCGGTTAAGAAATGATGTCTGATTCCGGAAAAATATCGTAAATATGAAACTTTTCCAGAACACACAAATACTGGTCAATTAGCTATCACTAGGATCCAACAGCTATTTCCATATAAACCTGCTGAGAAACACATCTGTTTGTGCTGAACAACCGGGCAATTTACGTTTATCACCTTGCGATGCAACAAACTGACAAGGTGGAATATCATATTTATAACATGATAGTTATCTCGGAGAAATACGCCGTATCTCATTGCTGTTTATCAGAATACACGGCGGACTGCAGGGGACTTCCATGGTAATTAATCAGTTAGAAATCTGCAAATTATTAATAAAAACTGCCGAATCAGCGTGTGCCAAAAAGTTCAACGGTTGAGAATTAGAGAACAGATACTTATGTTTTACAATTTGCTTCAATGTTAGCCACGTGTCCATTATTATCATCGCTTCCTTAAATATATCGTCCCTCCAGCAAAAGCATTGTAGATGGCGCTTATTTATCTTATTTATTTATTGGTGTTTATGGTCACATACTTATGCTAATCGTGACCGTGACAGTTTTACGGGTGGAGGAAGCCGGAGTACCCAGAGAGAACCACCGAGCATCGACGAGCAACTGTCAGCTCCTCAACATTTTAACTCTGTTCAAGCTCCGCCCATGCAGGGTTACAGCGGTTGAAGACATTGCACATCGACGTGTAGTACCCCTTAGTACACGGCGTCATCGTGCCCCCATGTAGGCAACCGGGATAAAGTGCCTTGTCCATGGACTCAACGCGGGTCGTCCCGGACGGGGATCGAACTCGGGACCTCTAGCACAGAAGTCCAACATTCTACCACTCAGCCACCGCGCTCCCAGATGGCGCTTTATCGCATTCAAAGGATAACATTCTAACATCAAATCTGGGGATTACTCTCATTCATCCAGATAATCATCAATGACGTTAATCTTGGGTACGGGGTCAAGCCTCCTCCCTACAGTCCACAACTCTTTTACTCGTCGGACAGTAGATGGGCACAGTACAACTGCCGATAATTGGCATATTTGAAGATCACCGCAAAGACATAAACTGTCGCAGGTGGTCGGCTGCTAATTTGGGGACATGTCGTCTCTTGAGTTCCATTATGTTCTATGTGCCTACTGGCACATAGAATACGTTAGAACTCAGGGGACGATGTGTCAATTGGCCCTAAAATTGCCACGGTGATCAGTGGTAATCGGCAATAGTGTGGTAAGAGTGGTGGCAATCTAGCCACTCCTTTCCTGTGTCACTACCGATAGTCGTGGCTAATTGCGATATGGCTTACTGGAGTAACCCGTCTGAATAGCTCATCAAGTTGCGAAGATATGAGGACCCTACACTCTTACTGTATTTTATGCATCTTTGTTTGTCATTTATAGTCGGGTAATTTTAATCCGTGTTGCAGATGTGTAGACATCAGCTTTAAAGTCATATTTGGAAATAGATTATTCAAATTTTTAAATTTCGAAATGTATGCATCGATCAAGCAGTTAAGTGAAAATGCCATATAGTATTCTTCGTATATTACAGGCCACGAAAGAACCCCCGAGCAGTCGTTTGGGTTACGGGGTGGTAACGTCAATTGTAACACACGCAAACGAACTAGTCTACAGGTTACGAAAAAGTAGTAATACAACAAAACCTTATTATTATTAAATTGCTAATCTCGTATGTCTTGCTGGAAAGACCTGACGATCTATCGGGACTACCTTGACTCAAAGATTGAGCATTGAATCCACAATATGAATAGAATGACATTTTGTTTCCATCTTAAAAGAGTTTCCGCCTAAATAAATAGCAACAACTAACGTGCGATCTCGCTTTGGTGAGATCGCATGTTTCTTGTTGTTATATATTTTGGCGGAAATGCTTTTCTTTTAAAAAGTAAAATAGAGGACTGGAGTAGTGAAACAGAGAAGTCGAACAAGCATAACAACAACTTTTTTCTGATGGGTATCAGCATAGGCCTACTATATAGCGTAAGCTGCCAACAGGTTATCATATAAGCCCTTTATTTCCAAGCCTCCATATAAAATATAGGTTCTCTTTAGAACCCAGACTGGTTCTAATCTTGTCCCTGACATGGAACCAGTTCTGTTTAAACAGTATTTATTTCAAATCAAATAAATTTATAAAGATTAACATTAAATATTAACATAATTAAACATAAATTGAGGCGGTTTCAGTCGTAAGTTTAGAGCTTATACGAGGTTGTCTCAAATCATTATTAAGCAAAGGAGATATGATCTGTTGGCATATCAAACTAGTTCTGGTTCTATACAGAACCAAAACTGGTTCGATATGCCAACTGTTCATATCTCCTTTGTTTCAAAATGTTTGGCGACTGCATTGAATAAGCTCCAAGTTTACTGCTGAATCTACTTCAGTTCATGTAATATTCTTATAAAATTGAATGCTAATCTTGGTAAATTTATTTGATTTGGAATAAATACTATTTAAACATGAACTGGTTCCATCTCAGGCACAAGATTAGAACCAGTTTGGGTTCTAAAGAGAACCTATATTTTTTGCAGTGTATTGCCCAGTTCATTCAGTAACCTTTCGTGCATGTACAAAGACACTACCTTAAAATAATTCTCTGTAAATGTATAATTCGAATTTTGTAAAATTCAAAATGTATGATTTGATCAAAAAGTAAAATATAAATTGTGATCGAATGTAATTTTGTATTCTGTGTAAAAAGGGTGAATTTTATGAATCTTTTTTTCGAAATTCTTGTCTTCTCTTTTTCTAATTTCTTGACATTTGTATTTGTAGGGATTGTCTTCGTTATACACGCAGAATGTTGTCTTCCATGGTTAGCTACAAGTAAAGACGCCACATATTGAGAAACATAAGTATCCTAAGAAAATACATATAAACATAAAAAATTACCTGAGTCACTTCGCCATTGAAATCTTCTCTTATCTTTTGTGTGTCTAAATTAATGAATTATCTCCCCTTGCTATCTTCAAGAAAGACCTTGACCCCAAGTAAATTTCGGTGCCAACTTGAGTGTCTTTTCCGTGTGTCGATCTGAGAGGGAAGAAGTTTTTTCAATGTATTCATATGAACTAAAAATTATCATTAATTTTTTGTCGAAAAAAACATAGCTTTTAACACCGGATTGGAAAGAGCCCTTCGAACTTGTTCCACTGAGGATTTATAAGCTATGTTTGGTGACAAAAAATAACAAATTTTGGTTATTACAAAAATTATTTTTGTTAGTGTCATTTGCTGGCAGTGTTTGGTATTGTAACAACAACCGGCCATTTTGAGTAATGATCATACAGCAATTAATCCGTTAACAGTGTAGGATACAGACCTTTGGTGGTGGTGGTGGTGTGGGGGGAGGGGGGGGGGGGGTATAATCTGCTAATAGCCCAAAACAAAATGTATCGTATTTACTAAGTAAACAACAATTTCACCTCCATTAACCGGTTGAGGAGTAGATTATTTTTGCTCTGGTTTTGTTATTCAAAATTAGTTTTATTATAAATTATTGGAGAGTGCCCACGGGCACTCTCAAATAATTTGTAATAGAACAAATTTGTATAAACAAAATATTATTTGCGTTTGACTGAATATGAAACATGAGCAAGGAAAACATAGGTTTTTGCTCTGATACCCTCATTTTTTAAAGCCCTGTTAGTCGCTTCTAGCACTCTACCAGTTAAAAAGTACAATGGCACAGTGATTTACTAAATGACGATTTGGGTCAACATCAAGGTTTACCATGGAGTACCATGGTACTTTCTTCTAAGAGTAACCCGGTATTTTGTAGTATTATAACACAGCGCCCCTTTGGTGCAATCGTGTGCAGCGCGATGAAATCATTGCTAAATATTGTTTGTTTGCCTGCTTGCATGGCAAACCAGAATGTTATTGGCACGTCAGGTCGCGGCATTTTCTGAAAAAAAAAACTTAAACAGTATAAAATAGTTTATCATTATGTGAACTCATAAAATTTGCAATTTTTCTTCATGGACCGAAGTCAAATTTGTTTACCAATTATTTCGGAAGGAAGTGCTATAATCTCTACTTTTAAAATATTACCCTTTCGTCCAGAACTTTTTAATTGGCCTCTTTCTCGTGTATATATATAATCAAACTAAATATGGAAAACAATCTAAAGAATACAAATGAACAACCGTCGCATGAGTGCAACAAGACACCATCTGCAATGCTTTAGCATTGCAGATTGCGCCTTGTTGCAGTCAAGAGAATTTTTATTCATGTTACATTTTTGGCGCACCAGAAACCACCACATTGTGTTCGTTTACTATTACTAGCTGGTAACCCCGGGAAGTGAAGCAGTGCCTGTTCACTGTGGTAAACAGGCTCTGTTTTACTGGTAAAATAGGACCCAGTCACCAATGCTTGGGAGGTGCAAACCCTCTCTAAAATGGGCAACATGGCTTGTTAATGCTCACCCCTGGTCTTGGGTTGATACTCATGTTGTGGTCATGATTAGCCATTGTGCAAAACCATGTGACCTTAAACACCAATAAATAAATAACAATAAATAAATACTAGCTGGTAGTTTTATTTATTTATTTATTTATTTACCGAAATGAAAAAAATATATAAAATCTACCCTCTCAAATATTATAATTCCATTATTATTTTAAATATAATTTATTTATAAATTTATTTGTTTATTAAATTCAAGGTACACGAATATTTATTTATTTTCCTTTGAGATAATAGCATTACGAACAGAAATGAAAAAATAATAATAAATCTATCCTATCAAATGTATTAAATCCATTATTGTTTTAAATATTATTTATATATATATAAAAAATTATTTGTTTATTAATTAGGGATGACGCCTTGTACTAAGGCGTACTGCACGTCGATGGTGCACATGTCTTCAACCTCTGTAACCCTGCTTGAGCGGAGCTTGAACAGAGTTAGAATGTTGAGGAGCTGACAGTTGCTCGTCGATGCCCGGTGGTTATCTCCGGGTTATCCGGCTTTCTCCACCCGTAAAACTGTCACGGTCACAACTCACGATTAGCCATTATACATACGTATCTCGTCCGAGAACCGCGACAAATCAGCGTCCGGCCAATGTGTTATTATTACGTGACCTTAAATATCAATAAATAAATGAATAAATAAATAAATAAATAAATAAATAAATAAATTGTTTATTAATTTTAAGTCACAAAAATAATTATTTATTTCATTTTTGAGATAATAGCATGGTTTACCATGTCGCCCCATGGTACTGTGTTATAAGGGGTTTATTAACTTTTTTCGTTCAAAACAGTTGGCCGTGGTTACCATGGTTCAGTTTAGTTCTATCGAGAAAGGTAAAATAAATCATAATAGGACAATCTAACGTCATTTAACTCTTAACGCGCCAAGTATTTTTAAAATACTCCTCAACAAATCTAGTCATGGCTGCTTTAAAGCAGCCATGACTAGATTTGATGAAAAATTCATAAAAACTTGAATTAGGAAATCATTGATCAGAAAGTCGATATAGTTTGCTTCCAGAAGAAATTTGGTTAATGTGTTCAAATTTTACTTATTTTCGCGGTAAGGGATTTCCTGTCCTGGGCAGAAATATCCGCCAGCAGCACACAAAGGGTATCAACTTTATTTTATGCCCCTCCGTGTAAAATAAAAATAGCTACAATAGAAAGGTGATCCAAATGTCAAGTTCACGTGTAACACTTGATCTTTTTGAACACGACAATTATTATTGTAATTCGCCTGTTAGAAAAATGACTTGAATATCGACAGTCGAAACGGACGAGCAACTGCAGCAGCTACAAGTGGGATTCAAGGTATTTTCATCGCTGGAGTGTAACAAGGTACCAGCAGCAATGCCAAAGCACTGTAGATGGCGCCATGTTCAACTCAAGATACGTTTATGATTTACAGCAATTTGAGTGTGCATCCACAATAAGGTGGACACGAGAACTGTTTATAAGTTAAACGACACGCTGAACCAAACGTGGAGCTTTGGTCATTTTCCCCGCATTTTATTTTCTTGCAGGCAATTGAGAAGTGGGACAGTAACCAAACTGTCAGAGAGTAAGGACCAACTTTCACTAGCTTAACTTGGCATGTACATTCCTTTACCCCCCAAAGAAAAACAGGTTTCAAAATGCCTGTATCGGCCAGAAAGTGAACGAATTTTACTGAATCCAGAAATATGGGGAAACAGAATTTAACTGTATAAAAAAGTGAAATCCACTATTCGATTATTTTACCTCCCGCCACATTTTGGCAGTCTGTCCACGAGTTAAAGCGTATAAAACAAAAAGGTCACCGAACCCGAATATTCGCGGCAAGTCTTCGCTCCGGAAGTGCTCAAAGATGTAGATGAAATCCTTTCGAGTAACTGATTGAAAAGCAACCTGCAGCATTCAAAACAGTGACACTTCATCGTCTCTTCGTTCACTTTTTAGATTCCAAATCATCTTGTCATAGAGGGGAGTTAATTAGAATTAAATTACCCCACGAGTGGCGTTTCCGCCAAAGCAATACCTTATAGTCCACGAAAAAGCATGAGCTATACAAGCAGAGTTTCAGCCAAAGGGCCCCCGTGTTTAACCCGGGAGCCCATTGGCTGTAGCTTTTATGTTAAAACCTTTCACGGTATTTAAGACGTAATGATCGAGTAGAAAGCCCAATCTTTATGTCGTTTAGTGGAAATCCACTCTCCTATTACAGTTTATTGTATGTGTACTAATATGGGAAATGTCCTTTCAAGCTGGCCCGTCCATGTCTAGCACGAACCAAGGAAACAGAGAAACCATCGACGCACAGTTTCATACCTGATGCTTTTTAAATCGGACATAACTAAACCCCAAACGAGAGTTTAGTGTTTATATCTTTATACATACCATGAAATACATTTATACTTACTTGCATCAATTGACAGAACAAATCCTAGAACTAAAAGCAACACCAACTTCCACCGAACCGTCCTTGAGAAATTCATTTTTATGCGTTATTCCTAACACATCTGAGTTTATAAAATTTAATGGGAATAAATTTGATTTTAAGAGGAGAAAGCCCTCACAGGCTTTCCTCAGAAACTAGGAAGAGCCGTGCTGCAAGTAAAAACTTTGCAACACAAGATTCCTAGAAGCCTTGAATGCTAACAGAAAGACTACAGCATCACAGCCTTTCAGGCCTGTTGCTATTATAGAATTCAGTCTATTATTATATGCGGCGACCTAGATAACTTGGAGCCAATCGTCAGAGCATGTGTTTCTTAGTTCAGCAATAGAACTCATTCCATAGACCAGTCTTTTCGCAAGCTATAACACTGGTAATTTAATACATGCCCTAGATTACTTCTAACTTCTCAGCTGTTTTCTTGTGTATGTAAAGGAATGACCCTAGCTGACCCTGTGTCTGCATGTTTGTGATTATTGGGGAAATTCTGCTGTGAAATATGCTGAATCAAATAATTTAAAACAATTAATATTATCGGAGTGTTTCTGAGACTAAATATTAATTAAAATTTGACTATCTTGCTGCCAATACCTTCGTATCTTTCCTTAACCCTTTACGTGATGTAATGGTTGCATCCGACCAGCGCAATTCACAAAAAAAAACATCATCCAAGTTTTATTATTTTTCAATTTTTGCTTTCAAAACGTAGCTTATGACCCCTCATTCCAATGAGGGGTCATAAGCTATGTTTTTGAAGCAAACAATGGATTTATTAGTTATTCAAAACTTTTTTTTTTAAACTGTCGTCTGCTACTCGTGTTGGGTATACGGTAACGAAAATAAACCTGGCACATTTTTGATGCGATTAAACACCATATTCTGCATTACCAGGGCACTGTTCTAATGGACAGATTCCGTAGACTGACCCCAAATTCTCAATCAGTTCATAAGATTTCTCTGTAGCACACGACAATCGGATTCTTAATAAAAGTTTATGATAGTAAACGACAGGTTTATGACTTTGTAAGGAAGAATAGGTACTTTTTAAACTTGCAACCATGCAAGCGGGGGTTCAAAATATTAATTTATCGCACAAATTATATACTGGGGACTTATTTCTCTAATATCAGTATCTTTGAATGACATGGAAACTACCGAAGGGTTAAAATGTCGAAGTGACAATGCGCACGCATCTGTATTTTTTTTAATTTTCGTTACTTAATTCCTTTTTCGGGGGAACAGACGGAAGACATGGGAGTAAATGTAATGTTTGTCTTATCCAGTTTACCGAGACTGAGTATATCACCCCAAACACATTGGGCGGGGCACCTTGCATGCAATTCTCAATGACTCAACATAAAGCTAAGCATTTTGATGTGGTTCCCCTAACACCGAAACCCTCAAGTTAACCCTTTCAAAAGATACAATGTGTTTCTCCAGGAGAAAACAAATATGACAGTCAAATTGCAGAGGAGGAAATGAGCCAGAAGGATGCATTACACTTTTTCTTTTTCGTAGTAGGTAGGGGCGGGGGTGGGGGTGGGGGGGGGGGCTGAGGTGACGCCTAAGATTCCCGAACCAATCAAATTTTCCGACAGATTTAACATTGCCAAACCAAGCTCCTACTGTTTTAACACCCCGAACGGTATAATTATCTCTAATCCAGCCTAAAACATTATGTTTTAGTCAAAATATCAATAACTACCTTCTCTCCGCGGGAACCCCGGGAAGTGAAGCAGTGCGCCTGTTCACTGCGGTAAACAGGCTTTGTTTTGCTGGTAAAATAGGACCCGGTCACCAATGCTTGGGAGGTGCAAACCCTCTCTAAAATGGGCAGCATGGCTTATTAAGCTCACCCCTGGTCTTGAGTTGATACTCATGTTGTGGTCATGATAAGCCATTGTGCAAAAATATGTGAACTTAAACACCAAAAAATAAATAATGATAACTACCTTCCATCTAACGAAATTTCACCAAAAAAAAAAGACTTAAAAAGTTTCCTACGAGCCGAAATTTTTCCGACAAAACCCCTGTATCTATGTCATTGGGGTGACGATCAATTGGCAAGACGGATAATAATGTATTTGAGCCCGTTAGCCATGTAAGGCTGTTGAAATGAATTATTTGTTCTCTTTCGGGTAAATCCAATGCAGATTCGTTTATTTGAATATAGCCTGAGTGCAACAAGGCGCAATCTGCAATGCTTTAGCATTGCTGATGGCGCCTTTTTGCACTCAGAGGACGATATTTATTTAAAATTGCGATGAATTTTGACTGATCAGCAAGGAGAGTTTAACCGCATTCAGTCCTCCATTGTTAATCAATAATGGACACCCTAAGTTTAAAAAGAGTTTTCTGTTGTTTTCCAGCTGGTGTACGGGGTACCGCTATCTGAAAGTATGTGTGTAGAGAGAGAGATAGAGAGAGAGAGAGAGAGAACGATGATGGTGCTACGTGGGATGAGGAGATTTCCCCCTAAATAGGCTGTACCCCAAGCACAAACACACACAAACCTGCCCTATCTGATGGAGAATCATTCCCGCCTTTGAACCCTATCCCACTCCTAGAGAGAGAGATGCGTCTTCCATGACAAATATTAACCCTTTAAACACGAGAGGCC
>CM062289.1:13743339-13936811 GCA_031216915.1 Pictodentalium vernedei | reverse complement strand
GAGACTGTCTAAAAGCTGTAAACTCTAACTTCTTAACTTACAGAGACTGTCTATAAGCTGTAAACTCTAACTTCCTACAGAGACTGTCTATAAGCTGTAAACTCTAACTTCTTATCTTACAGAGACTGTCTATAAGCTGTAAACTATAACTTCCTACAGAGACAGTCTATAAGCTGTAAACTCTAACTTCCTACAGAGACTGTCGATAAGCTGTAAACTCCAACTTCTTATCTTACAGAGACTGTCTATAAGCTGTAAACTCTAACTTCTTACAGAGACTGTCTATAAGCTATAAACTCTAACTTCCAACACAGACTGTCTATAAGCTATAAACTCTAACTTCCTACAGAGACTGTATATAACCTATAAACTCTAACTTCCTACGGAGACTGTCTATAAGCCGTAAACTCTAACTTCCTACAGAGACTGTCTATAAGCTGTAAACTCTAACTTCCTACAGAGACTGTCTATAAGCTGTAAACTCTAACTTCTTATCTTACAGAGACTGTCTATAAGCTATAAACTCTAACTTCCTACAGAGACTGTCTATAAGCTGTAAACTCTAACTTCCAACAGAGACTGTCTATAAGCTGTAAACTCTAACTTCCAACAGAGACTGTCTATAAGCTGTAAACTCCAACTTCCTACAGAGTCTGTCTATAAGTTGAAGACTGGGCTCGTGCTTGGTGTAAACAGATCAAAGGTCAAGGTCTTTTGTTACTATAAATAGATTGTTGGTTCAATGCAATAACTTTGGTTTCTATTTGCACACGAAACTATATCTTTGTACTGCATATGCATTGTATATAAAGTGCCCTGGTGTTGAATTGTATTGGGGGCGAACAGTTTAAAGGACAAGGTCACTTTCACTATATATATATTTTTTGTTTGTTTTTTGTGCAATAAGTTTAGTTAACATTTGGGTATGAAACTATAACTCCATACATAAATTGTATATTACTGTTACTATATATAGATTTTCGAATTCCGTGCAATAACTTTAGCTTCAGTTTGGGTACAGAACTATAGTATCAAGCAGAGATTGTCTATAAGACCTAAAGAAGTTAAAAATCTCCCACATGGTCCTTTTGGCTGCCGCATGCTCTCTTTTTATAACCAGTGCAAACTTAAAAATTAAATGGTTTATGTCTGATATTTTACCCAAGTAAATAAAATTGATACATTTTTCCCTTGAGTACAACAAGGCTTTGCAATGCTAAAGCATTGCAAAGCTTTTTTGCGCCCAAGGGACGAAATACAACCACCACCTATGTTATTCTGTACATTCTAGATCCTAAACATAGAACAAACCAAGAACATGAACTTTTGATGGCAAAGAAATAATTACAAAAATAAAAAATAAAATAAAAAACCGCACGCCCGCATGCAATTTTGGAAAAAATGTCCTGAGAAGCATAAGCTCTACTTTATGGGGGCCTAAAATGTCGATGATTGAGAATATGCTTGGTATCAGTAAGTAAAAGGTCGAGGTCACTGTTACTATAAATAGATTTTTGGTTTACTTTTGCGTACGAAACTATAACTTCATACACAAATTGCTTATATGGTGTCAATGATTGGGATAAGACTTTTTTTCGAAACTGCCATCTTGGATTTTAATCTATGCAAGTTCACAGGTCGCGATGTGTAAACAAAGCGATTTCCATGTTCGTCGTGTTGAGTAGGGCTGTCACGATTTTTTAATTTCGGAATCGATTAATCGCCGCAAATAATCGATGATAATCGATTAATCGTACCTAAATCCACCCCCCCCCCTTCCTTTTCTTTGAAGTCGATAAAAATGAAGTTCAAGTCAGTTGACCTACATCAAGGAAACAACGAAGACGATCCTTTTTTAGGTACATTTAAAGCTTTGATGTTCTGAACTTTTGAACCGTCAGTGTAACAATCAAGACCGGTCGGCAGTTGCGAACTTCGCAACTGCCGGTGTGAATTCCAACTGTGAGTGGTTTCGATAGGTGGTTGCACTGCAGCACTGGGTGATATCTTTTAACCCTTTACCCAACGAATCGCCCGCATCCGCCCGCGTAATATGCAAATACAGCTGCTGAAAAAATATTATTTTTCGAAAAATTTCAACAAAACCATATCATGTGACCCCTCTTTGGAACGAGATCGTTGGAATTTTTTTTTAAAAAATTAAAAAAATGATATTTAAAATAATGAATTTTGAAATCGTCTGCGTTGGGTAAAGGGTTATGAACCCTTCTGAAAATTTTCTGGAATTTTAATATTTTTCATGAACAATGTTAATTTATTGAATTTCCAACTATTTGATTTTTGACCTCGGAATTTCCAACTATTGAAAAAAAATACTACTAGCTGGGGGAGGGGGGAGTGAGACCCCACCCCCTGTCGCCACATCCCTGATGAGGATATTTCAGTCCAATTGGAGAAAGTTTATTCCACTGGAATTTGTTGTCAGGACTCTAAAGATTGTGTGAGCTTTGGCCATACAATTTGCTTTAGGATGTGGAATATCAAAAACGCTGACAGGTTTTGGCCGTTACTTTGGATTACTGTGACCTTGCATAGATTAAAAGGCAAGATGGCAGTTTCGAAAAAGGCTTATTACATCTGATGTCAGTGGATCAAGGTCTCTGACACTGATGACTGTAAATAAATTTTGATTTCCGCGCAATAATTTTAGTTTCCTTTTGCATACAAAACTATGGAAGTATGTTTGGTGTTAATCGGCCAAAAATCAGGTCACTGTTTCCATTGAGGGAATTTTGTTTCAATGCAATAATTGATGTTTTTTGCGTACAAAACTACAACTTCACACACAGATTGCCTATGAGGATCAGGGATGTGGCTAGATGGTTTCCGCTGGGGGGGGGGGGGGGGGGGGGGGGGTGCCACCAGTGTAAATTCCAACTGTGAGTGGTTTCGATAGGTGGTTGCACTGCAGCGCTGGGTGATATATTTTAACCCTTTACCCAACGAATCGCCCGCATCCGCCCGCGTAATATGCAAATACAGCTGCTGAAAAAATATTATTTTTCGAAAAATTTCAACAAAACCATATCATGTGACCCCTCTTTGGAACGAGCTCTTCGAGCTCGTTCCAAAGAGGGGTCACATAATATGGTTTTGTTGAAATTTAAAAAAAAAATTTAAAAAAATAATATTTAAAATAATGAATTTTGAAATATTCTGCGTTGGGTAAAGGGTTATGAACCCTTCTGCAAATTTTCACTAGTCCTGAAGCGGAAAAAGCATCATTTATAATGTGTCTGGGTCAGAAAATTTACCAGATTGATGTCACAGTCGAAATTTTGAGGCCATGTCAATTTTAGAGTAGGAAATTTGAAACTCAAGTTTCCTGTTGGAAGATCAAAATTTCTCATCATCAGTTGGAATTTTAATATTTTTCATGAACAATGTTAATTTATTGAATTTCCAACTATTTGATTTTTGACCTTGGAATTTCCAACTATTGAAAAAAAATACTTCTAGCTGGGGGGAGAGGGTGAGACACCCCAACCCCTGTCGCCACATCCCTGATGAGGATATTTCAGTCCAATTGGAGAAAGTTTATTCCACTGGAATTTGTTGTCAGGACTCTAAAGATTGTGTGAGCTTTGGCCATGCAATTTGCTTTAGTATGTGGAATTTCCTATTGAGGCATAATTTGTGGGGGAGGGGAGGGGCGAGTGCCAGGTCGTTATATGCCACATGCATCTCCGAATGCCGTAGACCTGAGGTGGGGGGGGGGGGGGGGGGTTGGGGGGTTGGAAAGAGTTTTTCCCCTACCATTGGCAAACCCGAGAAAGGTTTGAAAATGCAATGCCCTGAAAGTGAATCCGGGGCCCTTTGGTGCTTTAATTTCAGGTGGTCCGGTAGGTCCATTATCCACACACAAATCATGAAATTCATGGAAATGAATACCGGTCTCAATATCACAGATAGGTAGGCAGGCAGCGAGACATGAATACTGATAGGTACGACTTGTTTGCACAGCGATCACGAAACATAAACGGAAAGTAAAAGTTAGAATCGGGACTATTTTTTGTTTTATATAAATTAAGAGTGGCCATTTAGTATGGAGCTCGAGAAATGACATGGTCATTTTTTTGTAATCCGTGCGAACGGATTACTAATCCGTGCGAACGGATTACTAATCCGTAATGCGTTCGCACGGATTAGTAAACCGTTCGCACGGATTAGTAATCCGTTCGCACGAATTAGTAATCCGTGCGCACGGATTACGATGAAATAATTTACCATGTCGCCTCTCGGGCTCCATAATTTAGTCAGTTTTAAAATTAACTTCCTTAATTTTCTCATATTTTGATGTGGGGAGGGGGCGGGGCACTGTAATTTATATTTTAAATTTGCTTCAGTCAAAACTTAATAGTTTCCGTGTTGTAAGACGTTCTGTTCAGGCTCAAATGTGTATTTTAGACCATGGCAGCTTTCAATATTTGCCAAATATCAGTTATATTTTACAAGAGCTCTGAAGGTTCATTGGATAAAACCGTGCTTATCCCTAGTTTGTGTCCCCTCATTGAAACGGATTCTACGAGCTCCTCCCAATAAGGCATCAAAAGCTATATCGTGGAGGCAAAAACTGAAAGAATAAAACTTTTTGAGCGGATTTTTGTGATGAGAGTTGATCAGAAATGACAGGTATATCTTACATAAAGGACAATTTTAATTCAACCCTTTACCTAACGCGAAAGGCAGGCGGGCGACACTAGCAAACGAAACTATTGAATAAATATTTTTTTCAATTTTTACGTAGTTTACCACCCTTCATTGGTGTCATCGGCTATGTTTTTGAGACAAAAATGAAAAAAATATTGAAAATTTTATAATGATTTTTATGAATAACGCTGGCAGGGTTTGGCCGTTACTTTGGGTAAAGGGTTAAAAAAGAGAATAAAGTTCTTTCCGCTGACTTCGACCATTCTGTACCTCTGTACCGGTCTTTACTTTGATAGTTGATAGTTTTTGATAGTCCACATGGGACAGATGCCAGGAAATAATAACAATGAACAGTAAACAATAAACAATGAAAAGAAATGTTCTGTGAATTATTTATAACGTTAGACCTCGGCCCATCTATAACGTTAGGCCTCGGCAGAATTCTTATTCTTATCCTATGTTTATTGCCTTATGTAACTTTTGTAGGAGGTAAGGATATCCCGGTTAAAGAAGACTTGGCTACTCAAAGGTCGGATTTCAAGATCTGTCAGCAACTATATATCTGACGAGGCCCGCTCACAGTTAGAGTTATGGAAATCTGACATTAGTGAGGGATGTCTTCAAACTCACAACCACCCTCGCGTTGCCATATAGGTATTCCATAACTGATGATAAGAGATGAGTTGAGATATAATAAGATGTGATATGATATGACATAATATGATGTGATATGATATGATATGATACATATTGTGTTATTTTATGTTATGATATGATATATGATATGCTATGATATTAAGTGATGTGATATGATATTATGTGATGTGACCTGATATGATATAATATGATGTGATATGATATGATATATATGATACGATATGATGATATGATATGATATGATATGATTTGATATAGATGATATGATATGATATATGATATGATATATGATATGATATGATACGATATATATGATATGATATGATATGATTTGATATATATGATATGATATGATATGATTTGATATAGATGATATGATATGATATATGATATGATATATGATATGATATGATTTGATATAGATGATATGATATGATATATGATATGATATATGATATGATATGATATATATGATATCATATGATATGATATTACTACCATAACCAGAGAAAGAAAATCAAGTAAATTAAACTTCGTCCTCTGATATGTCGTAAAACACAACATATTTAGACATAAACCTTCACAGTGAAAGTCCTCCAAAGGGAAGTTGTTGAATTATACGGACAAAACGTCACCCAATTAGAATCCACAAATCCAGAAATCTGTGCATTATAATTGAGTGAAATCTGTACATTATAAATGAGTTATACTTTGTTCTGAAATATTTAGGTATAATTCTCTACGAAATATCTGTTGGAATTATAGTGGGCCAGAACTACACTTGAATTAGAGAACAGTAGTAATCAGGAATGTTACTTGGGGGAATTATAACAGTTGTAATCAGGAATGTTACTTGGGGGATTAGCAGAGTAGTAATCAGGAATGTTACTTTGGGGAATGAGAACAGTAGTAATCAGGAATGTTACGTGTGGAAATTATAACAGTAGTAATCAGGAATGTTACTTGGGGGAATTAGAACAGTGGTAATCAAGAATCTTTGGGGGATTATAACAGTAGTAATCAAGAATGTTACTTGGGGAATTGGAACAATAGTAATCAGGAATGTTACTTGGGGAATTAGAATAGTAGTAATAAGGAATGTTACTTGGGGAATTAGAATAGTAGTAATAAGGAATGTTACTTGGGGAATTAGAATAGTAGTAATCAGGAATGTTACTTGGGGAATTAGAATAGTAGTAATCAGAAATGTTACTTGGGGAATTAGAACAGTAGTAATCAGGAATGTTACTTGGGGAATTGGAACAATAGTAATCAGGAATGTTACTCGGGGAATTAGAATAGTAGTAATAAGGAATGTTACTTGGGGAATTAGAATAGTAGTAATCAGAAATGTTACTTGGGGAATTAGAACAGTAGTAATCGGGAATGTTACTTGGGGAATTGGAACAATAGTAATCAGGAATGTTACTTGGGGAATTAGAACAGTAGTAATCAGGAATGTTACTTGGGGGAATTAGAACAGTGGTAATCAAGAATCTTTGGGGGATTATAACAGTAGTAATCAAGAATGTTACTTGGGGAATTGGAACAATAGTAATCAGGAATGTTACTTGGGGAATTAGAACAGTAGTAATCAGGAATGTTACTTGGGGAATTAGAATAGTAGTAATCAGAAATGTTACTTGGGGAATTAGAACAGTAGTAATCAGGAATGTTACTTGGGGAATTAGAATAGTAGTAATAAGGAATGTTACTTGGGGAATTAGAATAGTAGTAATAAGGAATGTTACTTGGGGAATTAGAATAGTAGTAATCAGAAATGTTACTTGGGGAATTAGAACAGTAGTAATCGGGAATGTTACTTGGGGAATTGGAACAATAGTAATCAGGAATGTTACTTGGGGAATTAGAACAGTAGTAATCAGGAATGTTACTTGGGGAATTGGAACAATAGTAATCAGGAATGTTACTTGGGGAATTAGAATAGTAGTAATAAGGAATGTTACTTGGGGAATTAGAATAGTAGTAATCAGAAATGTTACTTGGGGAATTAGAACAGTAGTAATCGGGAATGTTACTTGGGGAATTGGAACAATAGTAATCAGGAATGTTACTTGGGGAATTAGAACAGTAGTAATCAGGAATGTTACTTGGGGAATTGGAACAATAGTAATCAGGAATGTTACTTGGGGAATTAGAATAGTAGTAATAAGGAATGTTACTTGGGGAATTAGAATAGTAGTAATCAGAAATGTTACTTGGGGAATTAGAACAGTAGTAATCGGGAATGTTACTTGGGGAATTGGAACAATAGTAATAGGGAATGTTACTTGGGGAATTAGAATAGTAGTAATAAGGAATGTTACTTGGGGAATTAGAATAGTAGTAATCAGAAATGTTACTTGGGGGAATTAGAACAGTAGTAATCGGGAATGTTACTTGGGGGAATTAGAACAGTAGTAATCAGGAATGTTACTTGGGGAATTAGAATAGTAGTAATCAGAAATGTTACTTGGGGGAATTAGCACAGTAGTAATCGGGAATGTTACTTGGTGGATTAGAACAGTAGTAATCAGGAATATTACTTGGGGAATTAGAACAGTAGTAATCAGGAGTGTTACTTGGGGGAATTAGAATAGTAGCAATCAGGAATGTTACTTGGGGAATTAGAACAGTAGTAATCGGGAATGTTACTTGGGGAATTAGAAGAGTAGCAATCAGGAATGTTACTTGGGGAATTAGAAGAGTAGTAATCGGGAATGTTACTTGCGGGAATTAGACCTGTAGTGATCAGGAATATTACTTTGGGTATTAGAACAGTAGTAATCCTGAATGTTACTTGGGGAATTAGAACAGTAGTAATCAGGAATGTTACTTGGGGGATTAGAACAGTAGTAATCAGGAATGTTACTGGGGGAATTAGAACAGTAGTAATCAGGAATGTTACTTGGGGTATTAGAACAGTAGTGATGAGGAATGTTACTTGGGGGTTAGAACAGTAGTAATCAGGAAAGTTACTTCTTGGGGGATGAGAACAGCCGTAATCAGGAATGCCACTGGGGAATTACAACAGTAGTAAAAATCGGGAAATCTTGGGTGATTATAACAGTAGTAATCAAGAATGTTACTTGCGGGAATTAGAACAGTAGTAATCAGGAATGTTACTTGGGGGATTAGAACAGTAGTAATCAGGAATGTTACTTGGGGAATTAGACCAGCAGTAATCAGGAATATTACTTGGGGGAATTAGAACAGTGATAGTGAGGAATGTTACTTGGGGGGATTACAACAGTAGTAATCAGGGATGTTACTTGGGGGAATTAGACCTGTAGTAATCAGGATTGTTACTTGGGGGATTAGAACAGTAGTAATCAGGAATGTTACTTGGGGAATTAGACCAGCAGTAATCAGGAATATTACTTGGGGGAATTAGAACAGTGATAGTGAGGAATGTTACTTGGGGGGATTACAACAGTAGTAATCAGGAATGTTACTTGGGGGAATTAGACCTGTAGTAATCAGGATTGTTACTTGGGGGAATTAGAACAGAAGTAATCAGGAATGACAAATTGGGGAATTAGAACAGTGGTAGTCAGGAATGTTACTTGGGGGGATTAGAACAGTAGTAATCAGGGATGTTACTTGGGGGAATTAGAACAGTGGTAGTCAGGAATGTTACTTGGGGGATTAGAACAGTAGTAATCAGGAATGTTACTTGGGGGAATTAGAACAGAAGTAATCAGGAATGACAAATTGGGGAATTAGAACAGTGGTAATCAGGAATGTTACTTGGGGGATTAGAACAGTAGTAATCAGGAATGTTACTTGGGGGAATTAGACCTGTAGTAATCAGGATTGTTACTTGGGGGAATTAGAACAGAAGTAATCAGGAATGACAAATTGGGGAATTAGAACAGTGGTAATCAGGAATGTTACTTGGGGGGATTAGAACAGCAGTAATCAGGAATGTTACTTGGGGTATTAGAGCAATAGTGATCAGGAATGTTACTTGGGGGATTAGAACAGTAGTAATCAGGAATGTCACTTGGGGGAATTAGAACAGTAGTAATCAGGAATGTTACTGGGGGGGGGGGGTATCGAATATTGGCATGTCCACCTCTAGATTTCCAAATGCACCCCACTCGTTGGTACATAATTTCTAACAAGTGGGAATTTCATTAGGAGCACTCCCCTTTCCCGGCGTTAAGTCCACATTTTCCGACTACAGGTTTTAAGATGCAGCATTTCATTTGTACACGTCCCTTGACTGTGCACTATCAAACCAGGTCCATCGGCAGTCACGGATTCCAACTACAAATTAATATTTAAGAGGTTTTTACTACTTTTCAATCAATATTTGAAGGATATTCCTTATTTTTTAAGTCTAAAAACTCCATTGTTTGGTCAAATTGTAGACATGTTTGTAAAAATTGTACCAGTGTCCTGTCTGAAATTTCTCCAACTTTTTCCAGTTTAGGGCTTCGAATTTCCTACTATTGTAAATTTGACGAATGATGGGGCAGGGGGAGACCCCCCCCCCCCCCCCTCCCTCTGTAACAACGTCCCTGGTAGACCTAGTGATAGTAGTTTATGTATGTGTTACGACGACCCTCACCAAAAACCAAAAATGTCGGAAAATTTTCGGTTCATTGGAAAACTTTTTAGGCGTTTTTTTTTCTCTATCTCTTTGTAAATTTTACAAAATGGAGGGAAAATTATCGATATTTTTGCTAAAACATAAAACTTTTTAGACTGCAGTTTTGATAACTAACTTGGGTACCAAACGAGTGGAAATAAAATTTCTCAATTTGAATCTGTCGAACAATTTTTTTAATTTGTTAAAGAGTTGGGTCCACCAGGGGGAAAAAAACATCTACGCCCCCGATCAGTACTACGTATAGAAACATAACGCGCGTTATAATGTTAACTTGCAGAATCCTGCCTTTGCTTAGGATGTCCACGATCGGGCTGGCCTGAAGAACAGGCCGCCGGCGCCGCGCTGCTTTGTACTGGTTCGCTCTTGGCGATGGGGTACAGGGGCGGTATGTTGGACCGGTTTTCCTGTTAGTCCCGACCGGCACATTGTGGAAAGGAACACGTTCGGAAATGTTCCAGTTGTTTAACTGTCTTAGAATCTGTTAAAATGGTGATTGAAGAAAGGCTGAAGGTAGTCAGACAGTCCGTGAACTACGTGCCAGAATATCAGGAACGTTCGTTCGGTAGAATTCAGAGATGTCGACGACTTGAGACTAATTACAATCATATTTATATTGGCCAATTACCGTAATTAATTATTCTCAGTAATGCGACCACGATATGTTCAGTATTTTACCCCAGTTTACAGTAAATTACACTAATCCATTTACTTATTATAAGTAACGTCCATCGAATTAAGCATTTTTGTTGCTGGGGAAATTTCTGCTGCTCAATCGGTATTTAGCAACTGACGTTTGTATTCGTTTCCCCAATTCGCCGAGCTACACGACCTAGTGTCATTCTAAGCTCTTAGGTACGGAAGCGTATTTGTGCCACAGTTGAGAAATTTTGTTAACAGCGCTTAAATTAAGACTTACGTACCTCTGAATTGAGACTTATTATCTCCTAATTACAACTTACGCATCTCTAAGACTTACAGTACTTCCCAAATTACGACTTGCGTATCTCTGAAATAATATAGGGCCTAAGTTATCTCCGCCAACATGTATGGTATATGAAGATTTGAAACCTGGATGTCGGTTTTTAAACACCGAGGTGCAGGCGAGGTGTTTAAATGAGACATACAGGTATTAAATCTCCATATATCATATACATGTGTGCGGAGATAACGTTTTTGTCCCATTTGAAACACAATACAACCACAGTGGAAATAAATCTGTGGACGCTTTTCTCAGCTCCACAATCATTTGTACCAAATTCGAGATAATTATTTTGTTTTTATAATCGCAGAAGTCAACAGATAGAGTTACATCCCTTGGGTCGTTTACACGCTAAAAACTAAAGTGTTAAAAACTACACTTGAAGTGCTGTATTTAACACTTACTAAGTGCTGAACTAGCACTTTGTTCAAGTGTAGATATCCCAGAACTTGACAGGTGTTACAATAATACCACTTGACAAGTGTAATGTCGCGACACTTAAAAGGAAACAACGCAGATGACGCGGATCAGACTCGAACTCTCGAGACTGATCCGCGTCATCTGCGTTGTGTCCTTTTAATTATGTACCCACCAAGCGCAAATCAAATTATGTACGATTCTGGAAGAACCACCAATGCTAGACACATGGGAAGTGCCATCCATTCAAGTTTCAGATGTCTGACGATTGTAATGTCTAAGTGCTTAAAGCATTGCACTTTGAGTGTTAAAATCAAACCCTAAGAGTTAGAATGGGTTTAACACCTTGAAAGTGTCAGTTTTAACACTTTAGTTTTTAGTGTGTAGGAAACGAGTAAACAGTATTTTGTTGACATATCGTCCCCTGAGTTCCAATGTGTTCTACGTGCCTACTGGCAGCCTACTGGAGTGCCTACTGGCAGCCTACTGGAGTGCCTACTGGCAGCCTACTGGAGTGCCTACTGGCAGCCTACTGGAGTGCCTACTGGCAGCCTACTGGAGTGCCTACTGGCAGCCTACTGGAGTGCCTACTGGCAGCCTACTGGCAGCCTACTGGAGTGCCCACTGGCAGCCTACTGGAGTGCCTACTGGCAGCCTACTGGCAGCCTACTGGCAGCCTACTGGAGTGCCTACTGGCAGCCTACTGGCAGCCTACTGGCAGCCTACTGGAGTGCCTACTGGCAGCCTACTGGCAGCCTACTGGAGTGCCTACTGGCAGCCTACTGGAGTGCCTACTGGCAGCCTACTGGAGTGCCTACTGGCAGCCTACTGGCACATAGAACATATTGGTTATTTGCTCTTATTTTATTTTTATGATTGAATTGTCGGAAATCTTATAATATTTGTGACTGTTTTCGGGTTTTTTGGTTCGAAGTGGAAAGCTTTCGTTTAAGCCATTTCCCCCCGATGTTTCGCGTGCGCTAAAACCCTGGATGTTGCGCGCTCTCATATACCTTGGATGTTAGGTGCATCCTTTGCCATGGCTATTTGTCCAAGGCATTTTGACCGATCAAAGGACCGAATTTATCGTGATATAGGGACAATAAGATTTCTGACATATTTGAAACTCTATCATCTGATCAATTGTTGGAAAGGGCTCTCTGAGCCCTTTCCAACCTATAATCAGATAGTAGGTTTGATCTGCGCATACCACAACGTATAGATAATCAGATAGTAGGTTTGATCTGCGCATACCACAATGTACAGATAATCATCATAAAATAGATGACTATAGTCGTTTTCGGCAGCGTAAGTATTAAGACTTATTATTTCGGTTGATAATTATGGGCAACAGCCCACAGTATACTACAAAACAAGACAGCCATGTATACCCAGCAATAGGGGCCTATCACCCGTCATAGTATACTACAAAACAAGTGAGCCATGTTTTCCCAGTAATATCACCCGTCATAAAATTACGTACTACACATTGAAAACATCATATACTATCCTAAAGCACTAGACCACATGCTGCATGTAAATTTGAATTAAAAAATATGTACATCTTAATTAAAGATGAAATCAGAGATACGTAGGTTTAAATTCAGAGATAATAAGTCTTAATTCAAGGATACGTATGTCTTAATTCAGAAATAATAAGTCTTAATTTGGAGATACGTAAGTCTTAATTCAGAAATAATAAGTCTTAATTTGGAGATACGCAAGTACTGATTCAGAGATAATAAGTCTTAATTTGGAGATACGCAGGTACTGATTCAGAGATTATAAGTGTTAATTTGGAGATACGCAAGTACTGATTCAGAGATTATAAGTGTTAATTTAGAGATACGTAAGTCTGAATTCAGAGATAATAAGTCTTAATTCAGAAATACGACAGGAAGCATCGTACGCGGCATATTCTCATGCGGTATACTGCGGTGCGGCATATTGTCTTGCGGTATATTGCTGTGCGGCAAAGTATCCTGTGATATAATGCCGTGGATCCATGATTTAATGCCGGGTGAAGGGTATTACTTTGCCAGTTCACGGCTTGGAGTAACTTCTGGACAACCGTTATTCAAAATGATAGTTTACTTTGCCATCGGAGATGGTGGTGTGAATACAGATGAGGTCGGATGAGGTCGGAGTGACGCATCCCCGTCCTTGGACCAGAAATCCAGACTTTTTGGTGGATTTTTTCACAAACAGAATGGCATATTCAGGCGAAAAAGAATTAGCTGGAGTCAAGAGTACTGTACCTGCTTAAAAGACAAGCTACCAAACACGTTTTCTTAATCCTTTGGATCCTAATGGTATCTTGAACGCCAGTTTAGAGCCACCAACTGGTTGAGTGTATATTCGTTACTTTTGGAAGGTCAGATAATATTTTCTACGTGCAGTCCTAAGGCTTGTCTGGTTTGTCACACAAATCCACAGAACAACTATAAATTCAGATCGTATCACGATTCTAAACCGTTAAAGTGGATTTTCGTGTTCAAAGGGTTAAAATGGGAGGCGAGGCCAGCAATCAGTGACGCAAAGTACGGCCCTGGTGTAAAGGGGTGATGTTTATGAGCTCGCACCCCCACCGACGTCCAGGGGCGTCACGAAGATGACTGTTTAGGGCAGCCAAAATCTGAAAACGTGCATGATTAGACTCATTGTCTCAAGTGTGATTGCTTCAAGTGCCGACAGATACAATATCACAACCACATCACCAAGGAAGGCATGTCTTAATGATGAAGTTGGAATATTAGTCAGTCGGAAGTGTAGTTCAAAACTCGGTAGTGTTTGAAAATTTATTTGTGAATAAATAAATGTCGTAATCGTGAGACATGGTCTTCCAAACTTTTTTATTTAGCCTGCAGTACCGTTCTCTAAATTGGCTCTGCTTGGCTCCCTGTAACACGAATCGGGTACCAAGAACTTCAATGTGTGTGACCGCGACTGTGTGTGTAACTGCTGGGCTCCCAATAATCCGAATCGGGAATCAAGAACTTCAATTTATGTGACCCCGACTGTGTGTGTAACTGCTGGGCTCCCAATAACCGAATCGGGAATCAAGAACTTCAATTTATGTGACCCCGACTGTGTGTGTAACTGCTGGGCTCCCAATAACCGAATCGGGAATCAAGAACTTCAATTTATGTGAACCCGACTGTGTGTGTAACTGCTGCACTCCCAATAACCCGAATCGGGAATCAAGAACTTCAATTTATGTGACCCCGACTGTGTGTGTAACTGCTGGGCTCCCAATAATCCGAATCGGGAATCAAGAACTTCAATTTATGTGACCCCGACTGTGTGTGTAACTGCTGGGCTCCCAATAACCGAATCGGGAATCAAGAACTTCAATTTATGTGAACCCGACTGTGTGTGTAACTTCTGGACTCCCAATAACCCGAATCGAGAATCAAGAACTTCGATTTATGTGACCCCGACTGTGTGTGTAACTGCTGGGCTCCCAATAAACCGTATCGGGAACCAAGAACTTCAATGTATGTGACCGCGACTGTGTGTGTAACTGCTGGACTCCCAATAACCCGAATCGGGTACCAACAGCTTTAATTTATGTGACCGCGACTGTGTGTGTAAGTGTTGGGCTCCCAATAACACGAATCGGGTACCAAGAACTCCAGTTTATGTGACCGCGACTGTGTGTGTAACTGCTGGGCTCCCAGTAACACGAATAACTTCAGTTTATGTGGCCCCCGACTGTGTTTGTAACTGCTGGGCGCCCCAAAACCCGTATTGAGTACCAAGAACTTCAATTTATGTGACCGCAACTGTGTGTGTAACTGCTGGGATCCCAATGACACATATCGGGTACCTAGAACTTCAATTTATTTGACCGCAATTGCGTGTGTAAGTTATGGGCTCCCAATAACACGAATCGTGTACCAAGAACTTCAATTTATGTGACCGCGACTGTGTGTGTAACTGCTGGGCTCCCAACAACACGAATCGGGTACCAAGAACTTCAGTTTACAGTACGTGGAGAGTGTATTATCACTTAATCTCCCGCAGAGTGGAGATTCCACCCGAGCAATAATTGCAAATTTGTTGCAAAATATACCCAGCACCAGCAAAGTTTCAGCCAATGGACCTCCGGGTTAAACCCGAAGGTCCATTGCCTAAAACATTGCTTGTGTTTTTTGTCGATACATATAAAATTTGAAAGTTATAGCTTGGGTGATAACTCCACTCCGCGGGTGATTTAGTTACAATCCACTCTCCGCGTACTGTATGTGACCGCGACTGTGTGTGTAACTGCTGGGCTACGAATAACTGGATCGGGCACCAAGAACTTCCGTTTATGTGACTGCTACTGTTTGTGTGAAAATCTAGTCTCCAAAGAAAATGTATGATTATTTGTAAGGGAAGATTAATATCTAAGACTGCAGTTCAGAAAAAATGTCCCAAATGAGAAATAATATTGGGGGAGAGGGGGCGGGGGGGGGGGGGGGTAACTAGAGCTGCACGGTATTCGAAACGGAATACTGATATCGGTGTTCAAAAAAATATACCGATATATCAAAAGACTTCAGACATCTGAACACATGTACCATAATCGGGACTTGAGCTGTCACAATCGGAACAAATCAACATGCCTTGATGATAGTTCGAATAACCCTTTACCCAACGCAGACGGTATCAAAATTATTTTTTTTAAATATTAGTTTATCGAATTTTTCAAACAAAATTCAACAAATCCATTTCAAGTGCCCCCTCATTGGAACGAGCTCGTCGACGGGGTCACGTGATATGGTTTTGTCGGAAGTGTAGTTCAAAACTCACTGAACTACACAACTTGTGTATTACCCGGGAGAATGCGACCAATTCGTCAGGTGCAGGGACCACAGTTAAAAAACTCATGCCATGTTGAAAACTGAATTGTGGGTAAATAAATAATGACGATAAACCGATATCTCTGTGAGTACACCTGTATGCAATCGATACTGATTTGAATATCGATATGTATAGGTTTATCGATATACCGTGAAGCTCTAAATGTAACCCCTATACACACCGAACTTAGTAACGTCCCATGTTCCATTCTTCCGGCTTTATAAAAAAAGAGTATGTTTTAGGTTTCTTGATGGCAATGGGCCAACAATTCACCCAACTGTCACATCTCTCTCTCTCTCTCTCTCTCTCTCTCTCTCTCTCTCTCTCTCCCTGTCTCTCTCTCTCATGAATGAATGAGAAGAATTAAGAAAGTTTTCGATGAGCGAAAGTAAATGATTACAGTACGTGGAAAGTGGATTATAACTAAATCACCCGAGGAGTGGAGTTATCAACGAAGCTATAATTTTCAAATTTTGAACATATCGACAAAAGACACAAGCAATGTTTCAGCCAATGGACCTCCGGGCTGAAACTTTGCTTGTGCTGGTTATGCTTTGCAACAAATTGGAAATTATTGCTTGGGTGGAATCTCCACTCTGCGGGTGATTTAGTGATAATACACTCTCCACGTACTGTACATCAACAATACTTAAATTGTTGGCTGGTGAAGACTCATAACACCTGGAAATGATATTCTTCAGGAGAGACTTTTTTTCAGTTGAGTCAGCTGGTCGAGTCATCAATGAAAAAGCACTCAAAGTAACACTCCTGCTTAGAATGCCTAGAATAGATGGCTTTAACAGATTCCAAAGTGGTAAACATTTTCTAAATCAACAGTATCTATTGAATATACCTCAGCCATGGATACAACAATCAAATCATGGAATTTACAGTACAAGTGTACTCACAGTATCAAAGTTCATTCGACATAGGCTGTCTTTATTATGCTACCAGTACAAATAGTTCGTGTCTTCACAAAAACATATTGTCTGTTTTTTGTTGGTAGTTGTAAAACGCCCAGGAATATAAATAGGTGGCACGTGATGCTCTCCCCCCCCCCCCCCCCCCCCCCACACACACAATTTTTTCTGTCAGGACATTTCCATCTAGATAGGAGTCTTAGATATTCTCTCTTGTCGCTGTTATTTATTTATTTATTTATTTATTTATTTATTTAATTTATTTATTTATTTATCGTGTTTAAGGTCCCATACTTATGCTCAATGACTAATCGTGACCGTGACAGTTTTGCGGGTGGAGGAAGTCGGAGTACCCGGAGAGAACCACCGAGCATCGATGAGCAACTGTCAGCTCCTCAACATTCTAACTCTGTTCAAGCTCCGCTCAAGCAGGGTTACAGCGGTTGAAGACATTACACCATCGACGTGCACTACGCCTTAGTACACGGCGTCATCGTGCCCCCATGTAGGCAACCAGGATAAAGTGCCTTGCCCAAGGACACAACGCGGGTCGTCCCGGACGGGGATCGAACTCGGGACATCTAGCATAGAAGTCCAACAGTCTACCACTGAGCAACCGCGCTCCCAACTCTTGTCAGTAACAATGTACTTCTTTAAGGGGAAGTAACGACCGTTACTTATTCCCAGTTCCTTATTTGACATTCGTTATCAACCAATTTCATCGGTTGATAACGAGTTGAATTTGGAACTGAGAATAAGTAACGGTTGTCAGGTGCGTCTTCTTTGCGATACTAGATTTTATACTAAGATTTATGCCACATACATATAGTCGACCATACAAATCAATGGAGGTCTGGGATACTCGATCCAAGCTGTTAGGAGAGGGGCGGGGGGGGGGGGGGCCATTTGGAGGTACCTATTTGTATATTTACATTTATTTATTTATTTATTTATTGGTGTTCAAGATCACATATTTCTGCACAATGGCTAATCATGACCACGACAGCTTTACGGGTGGAGGAAGCCGGAGTACCCGAAGAGAACTACTGAGCGACAGCGAGCAACTGGCAGCTCCCCAACATACTAACTCCACACAAGCAGGGTTAGCATTGGTTGAAGTCAAGTGCACCATCGACGTGCAGTACGCCTTAGTACACAGCGTCACGTGCTCCCACGTGGGCGATCGGGATGAAGTGTCTTGCTCAAGGACACAATGCAGTTTCCGCAGGTGGGTTTCGAACCGAGGACCTCTCGGCTTACAGCCTGCATCTCTACCTACTGAGCCACCGCCCCCCCCCCCCCCCCCCCCCCCCGCGCCTATTTGAAGTACCATCCTTACTAATTAATCACGGAAAGTTGGAAAACCGATGCGTCACAATTACAATACGGTCGCAGTGGAGTGATCATTTTCCATGGGTGGGAAATATTTCCACGGGCGCAATAATATAAGATTCCAAACACTAATTGTAGGCGTAATCATCAAAAATTTTAATTAATGAAGCACCCGGTGCTTCATTATTTAAAAGTTTGCTGATTCTGATTTTTATTACCCAGTAAACGCATGCGCGGACATCACTGCGCGGATAACATTTACAACACGTATTTATCCCCAAATTAATTTCCAAAAAGTCTTAACTATAATCCCAAATAAAATTATTCCAATAGAGGAGGTCAGCATATTAGTTCACGGGAGTGGGGGGCATTCGTCACATTTGTCTCCAAAACAAATTACACGTGCACTATTTAACCCTTTACCCAACGTGACGGCCAAACCGGCCAAAAAATTTAAAAAATAGTTATTCAAGAATTTTCTTTGCAAGTGTCGTCTGTTTTTTTAGGTTAGATAAGGGGTTAACAGGAACAATCCTGTCAGACTGGTCAGAAACCGGCGAACGTGAACTCCACTCGACGTCAAATAATTAGATATTGGTATATTACCCGCTTGATCATTTTTGTTAAAATAAATTTTTCTAGTAAATAACACTTGTAATATCATTAATACAGTACGTGGAGAGTGTATTATCACTAAATCACCCGCGTAGTGGAGCTTCAACCCAAGCAATAATTGAAAATTTGTTGTCATAACCGTATCAAGCACAAGCAAAGTTTCAGCCAATGGACCTCCGGGTTAAACCCGGAGGTCCATTGACTAAAACATCGCTTGTGTTTTTAGTCGATATATACAAAATGTGAAAGTTATAGTTTGGGTGATAACTCCACTCCGTGGGTGATTTAATTACAATCCACTCTCCACGTACTGTAATATAGAAAATCAGAGTTGAAAGCAGAACTTTAGATTAAGTACACGTTGAAATGTGACTGTGTACAGTCTGAATCGAGTTGCGTATCTTCGCTTTGTCAAGCGAAACTGGGCTACCATTTCGAAAGTTCAATATTCGAAATGCATTGATATAAATCAAGAATTGTCAATACATTTGCCGTAGGTGTTGGCATACTTGAGTTATACGAAAGGAAATGAGTGACATATGAAACGATTGAGGGTAACCGTCATCGCTGGCTTTCTATTGGGCTCCACACTTTTTTATTGTTTGGGAAACAAATCTGACGTGTGCCCACACGTGAATCAACGTCGGGGAATGCTGGTAACGTCTATTACATCGTCAAGGCATGTCTTTGGTGAGGCCATACTTTAATGATCTAGTTGGAATCACAGTCGTAACAAATCATATTTATACCACCACCCCCATTCCGCCCCCCCCCCCCCCCCAAATCGGTCATCACTGCGGCGCTATTGCCAGTGAGGGAGTTAATAAGTGAAAATGCTTTTATAATACTTTCTGTAATATATTTAAAGAAGCGTAATTTTTATGTACTTATATATGACAAATTAAAGTTTTCATTCATTCGGTGTGGTGAGGGTGTGTGTGTGGGGGGGGGGGGGGGAGGCAGTAGGCACACTTGGAAAAACATGTTTGTCCGAGAAGACGCTAAGTACAAAAACCTCTCGCAAACGCATATCATTGGCATGAACAGCGTACAATGAATTTTGGGTGTATGCTCATTTGATCGAATTCCAAACATCGCTATGATATCACCAATGACTTTGAGTAGTTGCAGTGGCGTTGCATTGATCCAATGTGAAACCTTCACACAACATAGGGACCCAAAATGGTGTCCAATTTTAGGACTACATACGCTACAAATGCCTCATATTCACTCTTAGAGCACTACGGTTTCTATGTGTGTGTGTGAGGAGGGGTAGTAGTAAACTAGGACCATGCGGTCGCTTGCCTCTCTTCCGCTTCCTTATAGGGATGTTGGAGGAGGGGGGGGGGGGGGGCAACGACCGGTGGGTTCTAGTTAGGACTAGGAAAAGCTCTCGAAACCCCACGCGACGGCCTTTCAAATATCCCCGACACCCCCACCCCGGCGCTTGGGCACCCCCTATTATTTGAATTATGTTATAGTCGTTTCTTGGGTATCTTTAACCATTTATTTCGAATTCGATCGATGTCGCTTTCTAGATATTGGAACAGTTGAGATGTTCAACTCTTTTGTACGCATTCACATTGAAAAACACCAGAAAAGATTGAAATAACAGTGAAAATAATATGTTGAATTTTGCAGGAAAAATGTTGCTGTAAATTTGGTTTATAAATACGTAATTTACTGCAAACACATTTTGCTATCCCTTCCATCAGGTTGAATCAAAATTGCGGGAAGTGTTTACATTTTGACGGGAACGGCTTTACTGTCCCTGAATAATTATAATTGATTGGTCGACCATGCTGGAGGTTGCCACTTGGCCATATGTTGGGGCTGTTACTGACTATTTGGATAACAACTTTGGGTACGTCTCATCTAGGCTGAAAACTAGTTATCATTAACTCTTTCCCCAAGGTAACGGATAAAAACCGGCCAGCGCTATTCTTAAAAATCGCCAATTTATTTTCATTATTTTTTTCATTCTTTGCCTCCAAAACATAGGTTATAACCCCTCATTGGAACGAGCTCGTCGAGCTCGTTCCAATGAGGGGGTCATAACCTATGTTTTTGAGACAAAAAAAATGAAAAAAAAATAGTTATTCAAGAATTTGTTTTGCAAGTGTCGTCTGCTTTTCATGTTGGGTAAAGGGTTAAGTCAGCTGCCAGAGGAGGAAGTGGTAAGAGCGTCTTGAAACGACACAAACTTGCTCTTAATACCCCGCTTCCAGCCAGGGATGTTATTTTAAACAATGTGAAAACGGATTCATCTTGTCTGTATGGATGTGATAGATAAGGATTTCGGTAATTCGTTGGTTGTTGCCACGTGTCCGTTCACATCCATCACGGCAGCAAAGGCGAATTCACGACCACGAGGAAGCTGATGTTATAATGTGCAGCAGATCACACGTGTTTCCAAAATTGCTGGCATCAACAGAGTCAATGTAATGACACAAACGTTATTGTTATATTTGTCGATGTCTATTCGCAACAGAACAATGAGCATTTCACTTACGTTGGAATCAACCAGGGGTGATAGGAAGGTAATTGATCTAGTTGTAGAGCATGTGGTCTCCGGTTGCGACACTGTTGCTCAGTGCTTTGTGGGCAGGGAAGGCGGTTGGCAGCTATTAAATATTTGAGTGGTGTCACTCTGGATCAAACAGACAAATGAAATGCTGATTTGGTTACAGTTTGTCAACAGGCGACTATGTTCATTAGAAAAAGCTATAGCTATCCATCGAAAGGCATGTCTGATATCGTATTTAAGATGTGGTCTAACAAAACGCTAAAAGCACAGACAAATGCACCAAAATTGTCAACTCTTCCACCAACAAGTGAAGCATTCTCAGAAAGTGCCGAACGAGCACATTTGCAATCGATGCTTCCATTTGGAACACTGCTCCATAAAGTAGTTCAGTGTTCCAAACGTAGCGACTACTCATCCACGCCCAGATTTCGTTCATTCAGAATATCAGCAGTTTCCCCATTCAGAATCGACGAGAACTTTGACAACGAAAGTTGGAACTATACATCAATTGTATGCCTCTATTGCCGATTGCCAGCTAAGATATACACTGAGTCAAGAAAGAAAGTATAATAGAAACAAATGTGAAAAAATAGCATAAAGGATGAAATATAATAGTTCTAATGTTGCATGTTTGTGGACAAGAAGTGGTGCAAAGAGTTTAATGACATGTTGTTGTTGTCCACCCAACCGTATACAATTTTGCTACGGATTTCAAAATAGCGCGTAAAACCCGAGAATGTCACATTGAATGGGTGACCGACGATTTTCTTTGTGTTATGTTGTGCTAGGGAGCCTGAGAAAACACGCTTGTTTTTGTCTTCCGGCATTTTAAAACCGAAAATCAGAGGTATGCATGAGGCTGGGATACCGCCAGATGAGCTCGCTGCTGAGTTCGGAGTCACTGTGGCCACTATTTACCGTCTCATTGGAAGGAAAAGGACCACTGGATCTACTGCTGACCGACCGCATGCAGGTCGACCAAGAGTTACGACCCCTGCACAAGACCGACACATCAAGACGTCTCACTTGCGGCGACGAGGACAGCAGCAGTTACTTCTGGTAGAACTAACAATAGAATCAGAGCACAAACTGTCCGCTACAGACTCGCTGAACACGGCATCCGAAGTAGGCGTCCATACAACGGACCAATCTTTACCCAACGTCATCGTACCGTCAGAATGGAATGAGTACGTCAGCGTGTTCGCTGGACTCAGCAGCGTTGGAGCACAGTTCTTTTTATTGATGAATCACGATTTTGTCTACGGCGCGCTGATGGTAGGACAAGAGTGTATCGCCGACGAGGAGAACGGTTTTCTGATGCTTGCGAGCGGGAATGCGACCGTTTCGGCGGGGTAGTGTAATGGTTTGGGCAGGAATTTCTTTGCACCATCGAACGCAGTTGATCTTCGTCGATGGTAATCTGAATGGACAGCGATATAGGGACGAAATTCTTAACGCTGTTGTTGTCCCGTTGTTCAACGCTAACGTCGGATTGCAGTTATTCCAGCAAGACAATGCCCGATGTCACGTTGCGCATATCTGCCGTGACTTTCTTGAGGAGCAGAGCATCGAACTTCTTCCCTGGCCCCCACTTTCGCCAGATTTGTCGAGCATCTTTGGGATCAATTGGACCGACTTCATGATCTTCAGGCAATTTACGTAATGTTCTAAGGCAGGAGAGAAACGCAATACCACAGGGTAACATCCAGAGACTTATCAGGTCCATTCGCCGTTGATGTCTTGCCATCCAGAGGCAAACGGTGGACATACACGCTATTGATTGCATGTGTGAACTTTTCATTTCACCCCATGTCTGAATTGCGACGTTCTGACGTGACGCTGGCAACAGTAAGAACATGAAATTATGTAAATTCATACAGCTTGACTCGAAATGTGAATTTACAATAATTTGTTTGGGATTAAAGTCGATAGCACTAAAAAAATTGCTCCTTAAAGTTTAAATAAAGGACATATGTTTGCGGAAAATGCATGAAGCAGTCTTGATGCATGGTTTCCCAACTTCTTATTATTACGTACCTGACTCCAAACTGGCCATGCTGGGACTGTAGTCTAGAGGTGCGTCCGATCGACGTAGAATGCCTTAGTACACTATATTAGTACATTATAGAGAGTCTTCCCCCTTTTTTGGTCAAACTTAAGCTTTTCTCGGCCTGTTTACTTACTTACTCAAAGCCCAATATCATATTAGTCCACTGGTGTTATTTTATAGTATGCTAGTCTATATAGTTGTGCTCGCTCAAAGTAAAATACAATTTTAGTATACTACGGATCATTTGCACCCTCTTAGAGTAGTCTAGTACTACATCTTTAGTTTATCCAGTTTGTTTTCCTACTGTAAGCTGTATACTATACCAGTCTATGAGTGTTATGTTTTAGGACTGTCGTCTAGGATTGTGGTCGATTGTATGATAGTATATGACTGCCTGTACCACATTTAGTTCATTTTCGGAACATATTTTGGCTGTTTCTATTTTCATCTTTAGAGTGAATCAACTAGTAGTGAGATCAGACCTCTTATTTAGCCCGTACCCATCACCATGACAATGACGTCACAATATGGTCGCACATATCATCACCATGACAACCACGTGATAACTATAATAAATTGCGGTATGACGTCACATGAGATCCACCAGCTGAGATCCACCAAATATGGGTCGAGTAGACCATGTCCTACTACTCTCGTCCGAGTCTATGCTAAGGTACCTTACGTCATAATAACTGTCTTTGTACTGTACCGAGAAGTTCCATTGTGATAGCCCACAATGTATATGCAGGACACTTAAGTGCATACCAGACGTGCCGATGAATGCTTACGTGATAGTTCACAATATGCGCAAATCACCAACAGTACTCATACAACCTTTCCAACCTCCAGTGTTCTTCGATGCTATACTTATACCGGATTATGTTAACCCAAAATGGGCGTATGTGATAGTTTACAAAGCGCACATTCGGAATTTTCCGTTCTTCAATCCTATACCTATACAGATCCTACAGTACGTGGAGAGAGGATTGTAACTAAATCACCCAGCGAGTAGAGATATCCTCCAAAGTATCGCTTTCAAATTCTGTACATATGGACAAAAAACATGCTTTACAACAAATTTGCGCGTATACGACCTTTTCCATTACCAGTATTCTTCGATCATATAACTGTACCTGACTTCCGTCAATCCGATTTTCCGAGATGTTCTAATATGATAGTTATGTAACAGTTAAAACTGTGTGCATATCACATACAGCACACATGCCCATGCGATTTCTATCACTACCGCACTTCGCAGTTTCCATACTTGTGGAGAGCCTTTTGCTTCTTAGATCAGCTTTGACAACTACTGCCTTCGACCAGGGTCCCTATTGCCTATCACTAACTGTCTGATTACTACTGGTTTCTGCCATCAGTCCACTGTTACTGCTACTGGCTACCACTGTCACATAGTAGTACTACTATTACTACTGGCTTCTACTCCTGCTACTGGCTTTTACCGACGCTGTTCAAAGAATTATCCCTGTGACAACTGTCCGCATGCAGTCCAAAATTCAATTATCAATGTATTGCTAACATGCATGCTGACAAATACCTTATGTCTCGACAGTGTTATCTCCACTGACCGGCTTCAAAAGGAAGTGACGACATACTCGCAGTGCGTGATCATTATTATATTCAACTATGTAGACTGCCATGTTGTTTTGCTAAACTGGAAGTGATCTCATATTTCAATGTATGGTGGTATAAATTGGGCTGCCAAGGTAGCTCGTGCTGTGTTGTTATCTCCAAAGAGTACCATACAATCGAAGTATACTACAATTGTACTCTATGTCGATCGAACCAACCCCAGATTACCATATTATAACATAACACCAGTAGGTTATACAACAGAGAATCTTAATTACGTCAACACACGTGAAAAGCTAAAGATACACCAAAAAGGTACATACTGTCTATACCGCACTACCATGGTACTCTTCGTTGATCAACACACCTTTTGTCTACATCATTACGCACAAATACACAAGAGAATATTACAGTGTAAGACGTCAAGTAGGCAAACATGTCGAGAACGCATTAGGTAGGCCAAAAATGGGAACTCACCGTCCATACACTCAAGACTATGATATAATATCACGTAGTACACTCACCACGGATAGCACCTTATAGGGGTTTAAGTATCTGTATACAGATAAGGGAATAGTACACTATGGGGATTTAGGTACCCTCTACACAGAGTGTACACTGTAGGGATTTTCGTAGATCAACAGGTTGAACAAGGTGAAGAATCGAGCCGTCCACAACACGTGACCTAACTCTAAGTGCTATTCACGTTATTCTTGGTATGACGCACTAGCATTATTAGGTAGACGAAGTGTGAGAGAAACCTAAAGATAAAATGAGGATTACTAGACGTCCATACTATACAACTGTACGGTGTATATAGTAGCCTATCCATGATGCATTGTGATGAAGATGTCTCTAATAACGTCACCCTGGTGACCGGTGATGCCATTTATGAAGTCAAAACATGCCAACCGTTGAAAGAGCACCGTTTCCACAGCAACTGTTACAAAAGCAACACCTGGCGCCACTGATGATGTCGTCGGTGATGTCACCCATGTATGTAACCAGAACAACCAAAGGCACCATAAACAAAGCGATCTGTGGCACCAAATGAGATCACATAAGATCCCCAAATGGGGACAGATTGGTACATGATATACTACTCAGCTTGCACTGATCCCTGTCTCTGTAGTATGGCATCGCTACCACAATTCCATCCTTGTTTTCAACTAACAACTTACTCGACGGATACGTTTAGCGTAGCCGGGAAAGGCAGTCAAATAACAAGCTTTATGTTTTAGACGGCCGTCTGTTGGAAGATCGAGGGTTTTCAGATCCCATTTCAGCAGAAGACGACTGCGATAAAATAAATTTCCTATGACGGCACGACATTTTTAGATATTTTTTTGTGAAGATTGTATTCCAAACATTTCGAAAGGCATAAATTTAAAATGAAGTTGAAAATAAAAGATATAGAAAAACGTGAAAATGGCATCGCTGGCATCGGGTGATGCGGTTTGAAATACAAAAATAATGCTACACATCTGCAAATGATTAGAAATATTTGGGAGAAGTTTCAAAGCTGTATCCTGTATAAATACGTAGCAAATAGAATCACAAGGGTGTGTTTTTAAAGTTTTTTATTGAGAATTATGAAATATCTGACGTGACGTAAAAAGGTCAAAATTGGCGATAAATAACTAAAAACGCGTGTGTTTTATTTTTTTATGTTTACAACTTACTCAAATTTCATGAAACTCGGCCGACATTTAATTTTTGGTGACATCGACGTCAATAACATCACGAGAAAGTTCGGCCCGTGCCCTTTAACATTTCTCATGACGGTCCAATATTGTTAGATGTGGTTTTTGGTCGAGGAGATATTATTTACAAAATTTGAAAGAGGAAGAAAAAAAAAATTAAGCGAAAAGAGAGAAAAAGGGTCAGAACTCTGAGAAAAATTATTGGACGGAACCCGTTCTTTGTGCTAGACGGTGGCATAAGAAATCTAACTCTAGAATGTACAGCTGAAAACGGCAGTTTACAAATGTGCCTAATTTGGTGACTGTAAGTAGTATAGAGGAGAATCTCAATGTCTTTTTTGATGGACCCCGGCGTCCAACCTCGACCTCGGAGTCATTGACTATGACGCCCAAATCCGTTAGGCCTCCCTCCCCTCTCCACACTAGGCATAGGCCATTTTTAGCCCAATACTTAAACATTTAAGCTATCCCTCCCCAAAGCCCATGTAGGGCCCAGCCCCAAAGCCCCTCCAAAAAGCCCAAGCTTTGAATAGCCCAACATGCATTTAGGCTTTCCCTTTCAGCAGTCATGACGTGGTTGCCGGTGTAACAGGAATGGAAGTCCGTAGGAACGTTAGTCCCTCTGGACAATTATTCCGCGGAAGTATAGTCCTAGGTCTAACATTTCTAGGAATAGTAGTCCGGCCTATAATTCCGCAGAATAATAGTCCAGAGGGACTAATTTTCCTACGGACTTCCATTCCTGTTACACCGGTAACGGCTAATTCTATATATGACATTATTTATTTATTTATTGGTGTTTAAGGTCACATACTTATGCACAATGGCTAATCGTGACCGTGGCAGTTTTACGGGTGGAGGAAGCCGGAGTACCCGGAGAGAACCACCGAGCAACGACGAGCAGCTGTCAGCTCTCCAACATCGTAACTCTGAACTCTGCACCGCAGCACAGGCAGGGTTAGATTGGTTGAAGACATGCGCACCATCGACGTGCAGTACGCCTCGGTACACAGCGTCATCGTGCACCCATGTAGGCAATCGGGGTGAAGTGTCTTGCCCAAGGACACAACGCGGTTGCCGCAGGTGGGATTCGAACCGAGGACCTCTCGGCTTGCAGCCTGCACCTCTACCAACTGAGCCACCGCGCCCCTTATATATGACATATTACGACAACAGTTAATACTATCATTTCGTATCAAAACATATCTATGTATTATCTTTACGTTGATTGTTATTGTTATGTATATCATGCAATCTGCCTGTACTTGGTGTTTTTGCTGAATAAACTTATCTTATCTTATGCTCTTATGATTAAAGTGTCTATTTGGCTCTTTTCGTCAGCTTCCTCTTCTGAATATTCGCTTTCAGTGGTTGTATCACAAGCATCTGACTCTGAATATGCGCTCGCGTTAGAATCAGACAAGTTATAATCTTCGTTTGACTGAATGCCTTCACCCTTCACCGCAAACCTCTCGAGGCAGTAGCCATCTTCGTGTCTTTTGCGTGTGAAGGCTCTTTGAGAATGCTTTCATAGAAAATTTACAGTTGTGGCTCGGCATGTCTTCACTCTTTGAACGTTCAGAGAACACATGAGAACTGGGTGGGCATCACGATTTATAAGGCAGTGAAGAGTATCCTCAAATATGCACACCGGTTTTAAATACACGCGCATCGGTTTTAAATACATGCACATCGGTTTTAAATACATGCACATCGGTTTGAAATATGTGCACATCGGTTTGAAATATGTGCATATCGGTTTTAAGCATGTGCATATCAGTTTTACATACGGGCACATCGGTTTTAAAGCGCATTGTGAATTTTCACATAAGCACATACGAGTATTTGAGGCTACATTGAGACTACATTGAGGCTACATTGAGGCTACATTGAGCCTACATAGTGACCATTTGAGTGACCATTTTAGTGACCTTTGCTCAATCTATATATCTATGTTTTTCTGTCAATCCAACCTTATTCATTTGTTCTGGAGTATACTCGAGTAGAGTATGACAGCCTATCAGCTGGAACAGTTTTTCTTATTGTTACCACATTTAGCTTTACTGGTCTGTTCTGGCTAGTTCTAACCCTATTCCAGGGACTTCTGTTCTTGTTTCGAACAGCATAAGCCATGTTTCATTAATCAGATCACCCAAGCAATTCACTTTACTTCCACTAACTAAACAATCATTTATTCAAACCCCACCCACTGCCACGTAGTAATATGATACAAGGGTTCCTAATAATAAGTTAAAGTGTCAATTGAACAGAAACTGGAACAGGCATCGCTCGAACGACTCGAACCTCCTCCAGCAAATTAGCTATCGAGCAATAGCAATATACACATACGTCTCTTCGACTCATCTCGAAAAAATGGCGTTCCATAAGTGGGGTTCTGCAAATGGATTCCAGGCTCTATTACAACTGCTCTGACCTACCATTCCTAAATATGTAATGAGTTCTATCTGATTCAGACTAAGTATTCCGATTTCACCATATGTGTCTGGGTGCTAATTCACAATGTGCACACAAGCGAAAAGGGGATACAAGAAGTACAAATTAATGGTATTCCACGGAACAGTTGAACTGATGGTTGATGCAATGTGCTTGTGTTCTAGTAGGCAATGTGTCACAAGGTGTACACATTACATATAGCACATACGCTCATGCTGAATGTACTGATATGTGCTTTTGAGCTCCTGCACAATGTGCGCACAACACATGCAGAACATGGGCACATACGACGGAAAATGGATTCTAGAAGTATAGTCGGAAAGGGATTCCATGGAACGTGGGACAGGGGATTGTGGAATGTGTCTGTGTGCTAGTATACATTGTGTCACAATGTGTAAACTTCTCATTTAGCACATGGGCACATGCTGAATGTGCCGATATGTGCTTAGTGCTTATGTACAATGTACGCATGTCACATGCAGCACATACGGGTATTTGAGGGGATACTTATAACATGGTGATGTACTATTACAGGATACCTTTTGAGGATTCCTTTGGAGGATACTTGTCATTTTATGCTGATAGATTGTTCATAGTATACAATCACTTTGCTCAACTACTGCAGTTGCTCAAGGCTTCTTCGCCGAATGCATCTTTGAGAGGTCTGTATTTCCTCTTCTCCCTTCTTCCTGTCTCATGGGATAACCATCTGATCTGGTCTTCAATGGAAGTTCTCCCTGTTGTTCTACTCCGGCTAGGTCTTTATTCTTGTTAGAACACGTTCGCCCGTTGGCCACTGTAGCTTGGCTTTGTTGGTGCTTTTCTTGTGTTGACTGGGTATCATTGGTGCCTTTGCCATCTCTTTCGTTCTCTTGTCTTCAGGCTGTCTCGTAGTTTGGGTGGAAATGTCATTCTTGTTTTGGTCTGTAGTTTGAGTGGAAAGTTAAATCTTCTTCGGTTTGTTTTTGATGGGAGCTACCTTTGGCATCTCTTTTGTTCTCTTATATTCAGACCTATGTGCTGATCTTGGTTTCTTCTCTTTGCTCCATCTACTCCACGATTCACATGGGACAATTCTTGGGAAGTCAGCTTTAATCCGGCATCATTCTTGAAGATCTGTATGTGTAAGTCATTTTTGAATCTGAGCACTGTTGTTGACACATACATCTTTACTCTTGTGACATGTCAACAAAGGGCATGGAGCAAGCGCGCAGTGCTAAGGATAGATATACCGCAAATAGCAACATCTCGCTTGACCTACCATTAACCATCTCCCTATCTGATGTTCTGGCCAACCGGAACAAAACACAACTAATCCGTCTGTTAATGCAGGAATTTGCCCACATTCGGTAGATGCTGATGTTCTGATCGCTGAGACTACACGCTAAAAACTAAAGTGTTAAAAACTACACTTGAAGTGCTGTATTTAACACTTACTAAGTGCTGAACTAGCACTTTGTCAAGTGTAGATATCCCAGAACTTGACAGGTGTTACAATAATAGCACTTGACAAGTGTAATGTCGCGACACTTAAAAGGAAACAACGCAGATGACGCGGATCAGGCTCGAACTCTTGAGCCTGATCCGCGTCATCTGCGTTGTGTCCTTTTAATTATGTACCCACCAAGCGCAAATAAAATTATGGACGATTCTGGAAGAACCCCCAATGCTAGACACATGGGAAGTGCCATCCATTCAAGTTTCAGATGTCTGACGATTGTAATGCCTAAGTGCTTAAAGCATTGCACTTTGAGTGTTAAAATCAAACCCTAAGAGTTAGAATGGGTTTAACACCTTGAAAGTGTCAGTTTTAACACTTTAGTTTTTAGTGTGTACACTGGACTTGGCTCGGAATGATGATATCAGTGTTGTAGTTGTTGGAACAGACACCGACTTGTTGTTCGCTATTCTAACGTTTCACTATTATTCAGAATGGGACATATACATGATGTTTTCTGTCTAACCAAAGTCCTCTTAATCGGGTGAGTCAAAGGGAAGTGTGTTTCTGGCACATGCTATCAGCCGTTGTGACACAACTTCGGCGCTCTTTCGCTTTGGAAAAAAATCAAGTATTTAGCTTGATGGGCTCTGAACTCGCTGGAGATTTACAAAAGTACAACGATTCTTTCATGGCACATGGCAGCACAACTCAAGAGCGTGTCACATTAAGAGTGAGAGTTCTGTGGATGCTATACGGAACTAGAAAGTTCGCTTCAATCGACCATTATCGATACGTTGCTTATAAGCGTTCTGTAGCCAAAACCAAGCTGAATAAGCGCGATCAACTTGCTTCTCTTCAACCAACCAGTTTCGCAGCACACGAGCATGCCTTCCCAAAATACCTACAGTTTCAGAAATGGTTAGCATACTCGTTGAGGGGCTGGTCGACGACCAGTGCAGTTTTTAAACTAACTGCAACAATACAACCCTTCGCACCTGAAAACCTCTTGAACTTATCAGTTGTGGGTGTACGAGCAGGTGTAAGAAGAAATGTGAGTGTAAGAAAGCAGACTTGTTGTACTCCGGGTTCTGCGTTTTGGTGTGATTTTCTGTTATTGTATGGTTCATTTGCTCTCATTAAATCTTACACACCCTCCAATCAAACTCCAGCCATATTGTAGGACGTATACAGGTTCATAGAAACCACTTGCCACCACTGAAGATAATATGGCGGACTACAGTAAACAAAATGTACTTCTGAGGCACGTGTTACCTTAACACGGATGCTCACTCACACCGCTATTCACCATGATGATGGCGTCACAACATGGCCGCTCACGCGGGCCAACATGACTATCCAAGATGGCGTCACTGGGTTACGTGCCTATGACTTCACTTCCAAGATCCCTCAAATCTGGCACGCTCCATCCCCTACCTTTTACTCTCATACCAAACTTGAGATACATGCACGGCAACTTAATATCTGGTTCTGTCCAGTTTTTTAACACTGACATGATTTTCTGTATTTCTAAAAATCACTCAGTGGCCCCATGGTGACCTCAGTAATCTTGATACATGTTTTTAACCAACAATGAGTTTCAATTAACTTGTTAATCACGAGTCGTAGGTCATACCATGCTTGCGATATAAGCGTAACCCACTTTTAACCCTTTCTTAACATGAAAAGCAGACGACACTTGCAAAAAAAAATTCTTGAATAACTATTTTTTTTTCATTTTTTCATTTTTTGTCTCAAAAACATAGGTTATGACCCATCATTGGAACGAGCTCGACGAGCGCGTTCCAAAGAGGGTCATAACCTATGTTTTGGAGACAAAAAATGAAAAATTCATGAAAATTAATTTGCGATTTTTGTGAATAGCGCTGGCCCGTTTTGGCCGTTACGTTGGGAAAAGGGTTAAAATTGTTTGGTTACTCCACTTTTATGGGTTTTGATATTCATAAATGAACTCAGGGGTGCATTAAGATGGTAAAAATGGGATTTCCAGAAGTTCCAAAAATACACTCAAAGATTCCAGAGTGATCACAGTGATCCCAGTATCCTTGAGTTTTGACCCATATAATGAATCTCAAATGTGTAATGGCTCATATGATGAACATTTGTTTTATTCCGTATTATGCATGAGACGTGACTCACTTCAAGTTATTTAGCTGCTGAGAGTTAAAATAAATTAATTTATGGAAATCGGGAATGCAATAGGGAGTTTTAAAATGCTATTTCCATCCAACAGTTCTGAAAAACATACTCAATGACATCTACATGGCCCCATCTCATATTTTGAACCCGCGGGTTCAAAATATGAGATGGGGCCATGTAGATGTCCACTAATATGGTGCTGTTTCCGGGCCCATTTGTCAAACCGTGCCTGGGATATGCTTGTGACCCACTTTCAAAATTATTGCCACCGCCCACTTTTTGAGTGTTAAATTCTTCATGGGGTCAAAAAATGTGATTGCACGTAATGACCGCCAGGTAGCCCAAGTAAATTTACCCCTGTTTTGAACCCCAATTAGTTTTGACCGCAGGTCCACATATTATACCATGCTTGAGATATAAGCGTGATCCACCTTCAAAATGTTTGGATCGCCCTCTTTTTGTGTGGTGGAATTCATATATGAAAATCAGGGATACATTTGGCGGATTTAAAATGTGATTTTCATTTGGTGTTTGTTCAAGGATAATAGACCATCGCATGCTTGAGGCACAGGTGTAAGTGCGCGTGACCCACTTTCAAAATGTTGGTCCCGGCCCACTTTTTAGTGTAAAAGTGGATGTTTGGACTTCGGGAATGCATTAAGGGGTCATACAATGCGATTTCCAGCAATGCTGAAAAGTGCACTCAACAACCCTGAGTGACTTCAGTGACCTTGACTCATATTTTGAATCCCCATTGAGTTCGACTCATTTGGTGTTGGTGCCGGGCCCATATGTCATACTATGCTTGTGATACGTGGGAGGGAGAAGAAGGAGGCTGTTTTGAGACCCTTAAGAAGAAGAAGAAGAAGAAGAAGAAGAAGAAGAAGAAGAAGAAACCCTACAAAACAATAGTCTGTGAGTTTCACAAAGGCTAACTGTACAAAACAATAGTCTGTGTTTCCAACAAACTAAAACGATAAAGAATCACTACAAAAACAACATACAAAAATGAACAGTCTGTGGCTCAAACAGACCAATTTATTTATTGGTGTTTTTAAGGTCACATATTTCTGCCAGTGGCTAATCATGACCAGGACAGTTTTACTGGTGGGGGAAGCCGGAGTACCACCGAACAGCGGCAAGCAACTGTCAGCTCCCCCCCCCCAACTTACTAACTCCACACAAGCATGGTTAGCATTGGTTGAAGACAGGTGCGCCATCGACGTGCAGTACGCCTTACTACACAGTGCCACCGTGCCCCCACGTGGGCAATGGTGGTGAAGTGTCTTGCCCAAGGACACAATGCGATTGCCGCAGGTTGGAATTCGAACCTGCACCTCTATCAACTGAGCCACCTCAAACAGGCCAATAACTATAGGACCACCCAGGAGCACCGCTAAAAGGGTTCGGGGGAACCCACTACCCTTCTCAATAATTTTTCCAGTCGGTTTTATGTTTTATCTGGGTTGGTGTCGTACTTGTCGCGGTGTCATCTCGATTTTAACATGTGGAGCCTTCTATGAACTTTTAAACTGCCAAACGTGAAAGCAGAAACGCATATAAGTTTCCTTTTGGAATTACCTTTTGGGCCAGCTCGAGATATTTGCTTCAGCTTTCACGTTTGGCAGTTCAAAAGGGCACGGGAGGCTCTACGAGATAGCAATCAGCATCATTAACCCATATTGGGCGAACAACCCCCCGTGTCTTTGAACATGTTTACGATAATCTCATTACAAAAATACTCATCTCATTTTTGTTTTCATTTTCCGTTAAGTTATATTATTACCACTAAATCTATAAGTTACTAGTAGATTAACATGATTTTGGAGGCCTGTTAAAACTCCATAATTTCAGGGACGTCATTCGACGAAGCCGGGCCGCGGGCGGATAATGGTATAAATAGCCATTAGCGGCCCGCGGCCCGGCTATTTTTAGATTCCATGGTCTAATGAATTACTCCCATTCGGACGAAGTCCCTTTGTATTTCCGAACGGAAGTCGAACGCGCGATCGAAACAGAAATATCGAACCGACTTACTGATTATTTCTTCCAGCAATTGCCTCGTGCGGTTAGCTGTAACAGGGAGTGGTAATAATAGTAATAACATAATTGTTGTCAGGCATCATGATTCATTGGCGGGTCCTGCAGCAATGATGAACAGCCCTTGGGCTTATTAACGGCCCTCGACTTCGTCTCGGGCCTTTAATAAACCCTCGGGCTATTCATCATTGCTGCAGGGCCGCAAATGAACCATAATGCCCTCCAAAATCATGTTATTGTTATATTAATTTCTACTGATCTTTCCATTGTTGAAATTTGTTGCTTGTAATCATCCATTTATAACAAAACGGGTTACCTTGTTTTTTATATAAATTTTCTTGAGTTTTTTTTAATTATATAATCCCGACTGATTAATACTTCAACTTCATCAAGCCATCGAGTACAATCCCATGGACTCGGCGTTTGTTGGTAAATGGTCAGTTACAAAAATTAGGGGTGGGAGGGAGGGGGTGGGGCACGCAAGGTCGAGACATCGGTTGCAGAAAAGCAAATTTCCAGCAGAGTTGTCAGAGCTTTCAAAGTAATCAAAGGGGAGTAACTCTAAACTCGATAGACATTTGATTTTATTTCATTGCATTTTAAAACAAACGTCAAGTTTGCACTGATCCAATCTTTTGGCTTATACTGGTAATTATATCTCATTGGCTAGATTTTGATGAAATTATTCTGACGAAACAGCTTCATATATGACAAGTGCATTATGGGTAATTATCGAGCCTGTGAGGTAGCCTTTTATTCGACTTGGTTTTAAGATCATCGTAACACAAAAGGCAGACGACACTTGCAAACAAAATTCTCGAATAACTAAATCTTTTCATTTTTTTGCCTCAAAAACATGGCATATGACCCCTCTTTGGGACGAGCTCAACGAGCTCGTTCCAATGAGCGGTCATAAGCTTTGTTTTTTAGACAAAAAATGAAAAAATAATGAAAATTAAATTGCGATTTCTGTGAATAGCGCGGGTCGGTTTTTGCTGTTAATTTGGGTAGAGGGTTAATAGTAGACGGCACTTACCAAACATAATTAAAAATTCTTCTCATTTTTGTAACAAGCTCTAGAGCGCTGCGGGGGATTTCGAATTTCGAATTGAATTTCATCGCTTTTGGTAAATTATTTATTTATTGGTATTTAAGATCACATATTTCTGCACAATGGCTACTCATGACCACAACATGGATATAAAGTCAAATCCAGCCAAGTATTTATATCCATGTGGCCTATTTTATAGAACTTCCGTCCTAGGCATAGGTTACTGGGCCCTATTTTATCAGTAGAACATAGCTTTTCTACTACAGTAAACAAGCACTGATTCACTTCCAGAGGTTCCCACGAGGATAAAATTGTAAATATTGTACCTGCTTACAACCCCCTCCCCCCCACCCCTCACCCCCACCCCGCCCCCCCCCCCCCCCCAAAAAAAAGAAAAAAGAAAAAAGAAGTGGACTCTCAATTATTGTTCTTGATGTTGACACGTCTGTTCGGTCACGTCAGTCAATAAAGCAGAATAGTTCAGGGTTCATTCCCACTAGACCAATTCCCTGTAGACCAACTCCCACGAGGCCAATTCACAAAAGACCAATTCCCCTTAGACCAACTGGTGTGTTCTACTTTAAAAATAATTCTATATCAATAATTTTATATATTTATAAATATTTATAAATGTATTTAATGTTATTGATATTCAAGCCTGAAAAGTAATCAGTCTGTCATTTGCAGAATGAGGTCCCCAGAGGGGAAATTTGCTGATGCTATCCCATACAGTGGGCCAGTTTATCCTCTGGGTACCTCTTTCTGATCATGTTTGAGACCTTAATTCAGGTTGAGGTTCACGGGTGGTAAATTTAGTGATGCTACCCTGCTGTGCAGGGTAGCATCACCAAATTTACCCTCTGAGGACCTCATTTTTCAGATGATAGTCTGCTCATTTTCTGGCTTGTCGATATTTTATAGATGTTAGGCAGATTTTTATAAATAATTGTTTTCCTAATTATCCTTAATCAACCCTTAATCAGAAACACTACGTAGTTGGTCTAAGGGGAATTGGTCTAGTGGGAAGACACCTATTTCAGAGAGGGAAAAGGCAGTACTTTCGGAAGCGGAACTTCATGACTTTTTCATCTATCATCAGATGAATAGTTTTATTTTATGGGGAAATTCCTAATTGAACAAGGGTAAACAGGGGGCGCGGTGGCTCAGTTGGTAGAGGTGCAGGCTGCAAGCCGAGAGGTCCTCGGTTCGAATCCCACCTGCGGCAACCGCGTTGTGTCCTTGGGCAAGACACTTCACCCCGATTGCCTACATGGGGGCACGATGACGCTGTGTACTGTGGCGTACTGCACGTCGCTGGTGCGCATGTCTTCAACCAATCTAACCCTGCCTGTGCTGCGGTGCAGAGTTCAGAGTTACGATGTTGGAGAGCTGACAGCTGCTCGTCGTTGCTCGGTGGTTCTCTACGGGTACTCCGGCTTCCTCCACCCGTAAAACTGTCACGGTCACGATTAGCCATTGTGCATAAGTATGTGACCTTAAACCCCAATAAATAAATAAATAAATATAATAAATAAATAACAAGGGTAAACAGACTGATAATCGTGTATGGCACACTTGCACGACGTACTTGTAATTTATTTGTGAATGAACATATCAAAACACTCTGCATGTGCATGTTCTATCTGCACCACGACCTCGATAAGGCCGACCAATTTGACTTTTCATACGTCGCATCAAAGGCACTGAAAGCGCCGTCATCGTCTACCTCAAAGAAATTATTCTGCGGTGACATCAAAGTAATCATAAAGCACGATCTCCGTTCTTTATGATTACTTTGATGTCGACGCAGAATAATTGGACGATGCCATGTTTGTATTGCGATCTTGGGGACCGGTGTAAAAGGAATGGAAGTCCGTAGGAACGTTAGTCCCTCTGGACTATTATTCCGCGGAATTTTTGTCCTAGGTCTAACATTTCTAGGAATAGTAGTCCGGCGGACTACTATTCCTAGAAATGTTAGACCTAGGACTATAATTCCGCGGAATAATAGTCCAGAGGGACTAATTTTCCTACGGACTTCCATTCCTGTCACACCGGCACCGTTTAAATGCGAATTTCTGCCATCTGATTGCGATATGTCATCCAGTTGTTGATTTGTCCCGGTACTGTTTTCGGTTTCGGTGGGACAGGCCCTGTCCCGTCCCGGTATGTTGGTACCGACGGTACTCTGATATGCCCAATTTAAAAGGAGACACTCAGAAGAATTATGAGAACATCTCAGCGATTCGGAAGTTTCCAAATGAGCGTGACGCAAATCAAATCGCGCCAAATCATCAGAACGATTCAACTGGTTCAACCTTGAAACTTTAATGAAAACCAATGTTCTTGGTAGGATCAGTCGTTTGAGTGGGAACTTGAATGAACGTCATTGTTCCTGGTGGGATCCGCCTTTTGAGTGGGAACATTAAAGAACGTCATTGTTCTTGGTGGGATTCTCGTTTGAGTGGGAACTTTAATGGACACCATTGTTCTTGGTGGGATCCGTCGTTTGAGTGGGAACTTTAATGAACAGCATTGTTCTTGGTGGGATTCGTCGTTTGAGTGGGAATTTTAATGAACATCAATGTTCTTGGTGGGATCCGTCATTTGAGTGGGAACTTCAATGAACATCAATGTTCTTGGTGGGATCCGTCGTTTGAGTGGGAATTTTAATGAACATCAATGTTCTTGGTGGGATCCGTCATTTGAGTGGGAACTTCAATGAACATCAATGTTCTTGGTGGGATCCGTCGTTTGAGTGGGAACTTTAATGAACATCAATGTTCTTGGTGGGATCCGTCGTTTGAGTGGGAACATTAATGAACATCATTGTTCATGGTAGGATCCGCCATTTCAGTGGGAACTGTAATGAACATCATTGTTCTTGGTGGGATCCGTCGTTTGAGTGGGAACTTTAATGAACATCAAGGTTCTTGGTGGGATCCGTCGTTTGAGTGGGAACTTTAATGAGCATCAAGGTTCTTGGTGGGATCCGTCGTTTGAGTGGGAACTTTAATGAACATCAATGTTCTTGGTGGGATCCGTCGTTTGAGTGGGAACTTTAATGAACACCATTGTTCTTGGTGGGATCCGTCGTTTGAGTGGGAACTTTAATGAACATCAATGTTCTTGGTGGGATTCGCCGTTTGAGTGGGAACTTTAATGAACATCAAGGTTCTTGGTGGGATCCGTCGTTTGAGTGGGAACTTTAATGAACACCATTGTTCTTGGTGGGATCCGTCGTTTGAGTGGGAACTTTAATGAACATCAATGTTCTTGGTGGGATTCACCGTTTGAGTGGGAACTTTAATGAACATCATTGTTCTTGGTGGGATCCGTCGTTTGAGTGGGAACTTTAAGTTTTTGGTGGGATCCGTCGTTTGATTGGGAACTTTAATGAACATCATTGTTCTTGGTGGGATCCGTCGTTTGGGTGGGAACATTCAGTTCTTGGTGGGATCCGTCGTTTGAGAGGGAAATTTAATGAACATCAATGTCCTTGGTGGGATCCGCCGTTTGAGTGGGAACTTTAAGTTCTTGGTGCGATCCGTCGTTTTAGTGGGAACTTTAATGAACATCAATGTTCTTGGTGGGATCCGCCGTTTGAGTGGGAACTTTAAGTTCTTGGTGGGATCCGTCGTTTGAGTGGGAACTTTAATGAACATCATTGTTCTTGGTGGGATCCGCCGTTTGAGTGGGAACTTTAATGAACGTCATTGTTAATGGTGGGATCCGCCGTTTGAGTGGGAACTTTAAGTTCTTGGTGGGATCCGTCGTTTGAGTGGGAACTTTAATGAACATCATTGTTCTTGGTGGGATCCGTCATTTGAGTGGGAACTTTAATGAACATCATTGTTTCTTGGTGGGATCCGTCGTTTGAGTGGGAACTTTAATGAACATCAATGTTCTTGGTGGGATCCGTCGTTTGAGTGGGAACTTTAATGAACATCATTGTTCTTGGTGGGATCCGCCGTTTGAGTGGGAACTTAAATGAACACCATTGTTCTTGGTGGGATCCGTCGTTTGAGTGGGAACTTTAATGAACATCATTGTTCTTGGTGGGATCCGCCGTTTGAGTGGGAACTTTGATGAACATCATTGTTCTTGGTGGGATCTGTCGTTTGAGTGGGAACTTAAATGAACACCATTTTTCTTGATGGGATCCGCCGTTTGAGTGGGAACTTTAATGAACATCATTGTTCTTGGTGGGATCCGCCGTTTGAGTGGGAACTTTAATGAACATCATTGTTCTTGGTGGGATCCGCCGTTTGAGTAGGAACTTTAATGAACATCATTGTTTCTTGGTGGGATCCGCCGTTTGAGTGGGAACTTTAATGAACATCATTGTTCTTGGTGGGATCCGTAGTTTGAGTGGGAACTTTAATGAACATCATTGTTCTTGGTGGGATCCGCCGTTTGAGTGGGAACTTTAATGAACATAAATTCTTGGTGGGATCCACCGTTTGAGTGGGAACTTTAAGTTCTTGGTGGGATCCGTCGTTTGAGTGGGAACTTTAATGAACATCATTGTTCTTGGTGGGATCCGTAGTTTGAGTGGGAACTTTAATGAACATCATTGTTCTTGGTGGGATCCGTAGTTTGACTGGGAACTTTAATGAATATCAATGTTCTTGGTGGGATCCGCCGTTTGAGTGGGAACTTTAAGTTCTTGGTGGGATCCATCGTTTGAGTGGGAACATTAATGAACATCATTGTTCTTGGTGGGATCCGCCGTTTGAGTGGGAACTTTAATGAACATCAATGTTCTTGGTGAGATCCGTTGTTTGAGTGGGAACATTAATGAACATCATTGTTCATGGTAGGATCCGTCATTTCAGTGGGAACTGTAATGAACATCATTGTTCTTGGTGGGATCCGTCGTTGGAGTGGGAACTTTAATGAACATCAAGGTTCTTGGTGGGATCCGTCGTTTGAGTGGGAACTTTAATGAACATCAAGGTTCTTGGTGGGATCCGTCGTTTGAGTGGGAACTTTAATGAACATCAATGTTCTTGGTGGGATCCGTCGTTTGAGTGGGAACATTAATGAACATCATTGTTCATGGTAGGATCCGCCATTTCAGTGGGAACTGTAATGAATATCATTGTTCTTGGTGGGATCCGTCGTTTGAGTGGGAACTTTAATGAACATCAAGGTTCTTGGTGGGATCCGTCGTTTGAGTGGGAACTTTAATGAACATCCATGTTCTTGGTGGGATCCGCCGTTTGAGTGGGAACTTTAATGAACACCATTGTTCTTGGTGGGATCCGTCGTTTGAGTGGGAACTTTAATGAACATCAATGTTCTTGGTGGGATTCGCCGTTTGAGTGGGAACTTTAATGAACATCATTGTTCTTGGTGGGATCCGTCGTTTGGGTGGGAACATTCAGTTCTTGGTGGGATCCGTCGTTTGAGAGGGAAATTTAATGAACGTCAATGTCCTTGGTGGGATCCGCCATTTGAGTGGGAACTTTAAGTTCTTGGTGCGATCCGTCGTTTTAGTGGGAACTTTAATGAATATCAATGTTCTTGGTGGGATCCGCCGTTTGAGTGGGAACTTTAAGTTCTTGGTGGGATCCGTCGTTTGAGTGGGAACTTTAAAGAACATCATTGTTCTTGGTGGGATCCGCCGTTTGAGTGGGAACTTTAATGAACGTCATTGTTAATGGTGGGATCCGCCGTTTGAGTGGGAACTTTAAGTTCTTGGTGGGATCCGTCGTTTGAGTGGGAACTTTAATGAACATCATTGTTCTTGGTGGGATCCGTCATTTGAGTGGTAACTTTAATGAACATCATTGTTTCTTGGTGGGATCCGTCGTTTGAGTGGGAACTTTAATGAACATCAATGTTCTTGGTGGGATCCGTCGTTTTAGTGGGAACTTTAATGAACATCATTGTTCTTGGTGGGATCCGCCGTTTGAGTGGGAACTTAAATGAACACCATTGTTCTTGGTGGGATCCGTCGTTTGAGTGGGAACTTTAATGAACATCATTGTTCTTGGTGGGATCCGCCGTTTGAGTGGGAACTTTGATGAACATCATTGTTCTTGGTGGGATCTGTCGTTTGAGTGGGAACTTAAATGAACACCATTGTTCTTGATGGGATCCGCCGTTTGAGTGGGAACTTTAATGAACATCATTGTTCTTGGTGGGATCCGCAGTTTGAGTGGGAACTTTAATGAACATCATTGTTCTTGGTGGGATCCGCCGTTTGAGTAGGAACTTTAATGAACATCATTGTTTCTTGGTGGGATCCGCCGTTTGAGTGGGAACTTTAATGAACATCATTGTTCTTGGTGGGATCCGTAGTTTGAGTGGGAACTTTAATGAACATCATTGTTCTTGGTGGGATCCGCCGTTTGAGTGGGAACTTTAATGAACATAAATTATTGGTGGGATACACCGTTTGAGTGGGAACTTTAAGTTCTTGGTGGGATCCGCCGTTTGAGTGGGAACTTTAATGAACATCATTGTTCTTGGTGGGATCCGTAGTTTGAGTGGGAACTTTAATGAACATCATTGTTCTTGGTGGGATCCGTAGTTTGACTGGGAACTTTAATGAATATCAATGTTCTTGGTGGGATCCACCGTTTGAGTGGGAACTTTAAGTTCTTGGTGGGATCCATCGTTTGAGTGGGAACATTAATGAACATCATTGTTCTTGGTGGGATCCGCCGTTTGAGTGGGAACTTTAATGAACATAATTGCTCTTGGTGGGATCCGCCGTTTGAGTGGGAACTTTAATGAACATCATTGTTCTTGGTGGGATCCGTCGTTTGAGTGGGAACTTTAATGAACATCATTGTTCTTGGTGGGATCCGCCGTTTGAGTGGGAACTTTAATGAACATCAATGTTCTTGGAGGGATCCGCCGTTTGAGTGGGAACTTTAATGAACACCATTGTTCTTGGTGGGATCCGCCATTTGAGTGGGAACTTTAATGAACATCATTGTTCTTGGTGGGATCCGTCGTTTGAGTGGGAACTTTAATGAACATCAATGTTCTTGATGGGATCCGTCGTTTGTGTGGGAACTTTAATGAACATCATCGTTCTTGGTGGGATCCGCCGTTTGAGTGGGAACTTCTATCTTTTGAGTTGTAACTTCATTCTTGTTTTGGTCTGCATGCTAATCTGTAGTTGAGTGATAACTTCATTGTTCTTAACTCGATTTTCTTGAACTTCAGTCTTCTTAAATGCGCTCTTTGTGGGCTCTGTTTTCAGGGTCTCTTTCATTCTCTTGTTTCGTAGTGCTCTCTAATCAGTTAAGTCCCTTTCTTCGTTCTCTCAAATGAGCTTTGACTCTTTGTTCTCTCTCTCTTCTTTGGTTAAAAAAATCGACACGTACTATAATGCGTCTCTACACATATTCGTTTCTTCGCTGAAAAGACCGAACTGCATTGGTCTAGATCGGGGTATTTCTCATTAATAAGGTGCGTTCGATTGGCCAGCAGTATCTTTACTGGCTCGGATTCACCCTCGTTTCCTTCCCATTACGGATCCTGTTCTGGTATCCTAGCAGCGTATCCAGTCTTAGCTACTCTCGACTATTGCTGGTCCTGTCCCGACCCACACTCGGTTTATATACAGTTATCTCCCTTTGGGGATACGTGTGGTTTCTGACTAGTCGATTGAGTAAAAGAGCCAAGAGAGTAATTGTTCCTGGAGTAAACACACTTACGACTCTTCGATTCATCACGGTATTTTGGAGGATACCTATGGGACGGTAGTATACTACTAGAGGTTGTGGAACCTTGTGGCTTCTAAAATCGAATACTTGGAAGAGTACCGGTAGTTGAAAAAGACAACATGACAGTATATAACATTCAATTTATTTGTAACCCTCTACCCAACATGAAAAGTGGACGATACTTGCAAAAAAAATTCTTGAATAACTATTTTTTTCATTTTGTGTCTCAAAAACATAGGCTATGACCCCTCGTTGGAACCAGCTCAACGGGCTCGTTCCAACGAGGGGTCAAAACTTATGTTTTTGAGACAAAAAATGAAAATTAACTGGCGATTTTTGAGAATAGCGCCGGTCGGTTTTGGCCGTTACGTTGCGTAAAGGGTTAATCGTGTCACAATCACGGTATACCTTTGTACAGTACATTGTCAATCGCCCAAGGCATCTTCATAAACAATCACTTTGTCCATTTCATAGTCAATAGCCCAAATCATTTTCGTCGAATACGTCTTTGAGAGGTATGTAGTTCTTCCGTTCTCTTCATCCTTAAGAGATTGATTTGTTCTTCTCGCTTGGGTTGGTATGCATTTTGAGTGGTATCGCCATTCTTCTCAGTGGTAACTTCATTGTTGCTTTTGGTCTGCAGTTTAAGTGGTAAGTTCGTTCTTCATAACTTCATTCCCCTGAACGCCACCAGTCTTCTTAGTTCATTCTTGGTGGGTGAAGTCTTTAGTGTCTCATTCATTCTCTTGTTTTCTGGTGCTCCGTTAGAGGTCGGTCCATCTTATTCTTTGACTCTTCATTCTTCAGCTCCTCTTTGGTGAACATTTGACATGTACCATAAGGCAGCTCCACATATCTTGATTTCCTTCCCCTCAACACCCGTATGCTGATCTAGGTATCTTCTCTTGACGTCGTCTACCGTACTATTTACGTGTGTCAATTCATGGAAAGTCATCTTCAACCCAGCACCAATCTTGAGAGCACATCGGGACGATTGAATTGAACTAACAATGAGTAACTATTTACAATGAGATAATTAACAATAATTTAATTCAAGAAGAGAAACAAAAAGTGGGAAACAAGCAACAACAAAAAAAACCTCCCTAAACGTCGAAGCGAAACACTCCATGTAATCTGACGTCATTCATTTTGACTGTTAACGAATCCTGTTCCAGATTGGGTCTGATTTGTTTACTCTGAAAAATATGCACTGGGTGGGAATCCAAAAACTTCGACGCACTAGGAATCCAGTGTTCAGACCGAATTTGTGTCAACGCCGCAGATTGCAACTCATTGCCGCCGCCAAGCAGTGCTAACCCTTTACCCATCGTAACGTCCAAAACCGGCCAGCATTATTCACAAAAATCACCAATTAATTTTTATTATTTTTCATTTTTCGTCTCAAAAATATAGGTTATGACCCCTCTTTGGAACGAGCTCGTCGAGCTCGTTCCAATGAGGGGTCATAACCTTTGTTTTTGAGACAAAAAATGAAAACAAATTAGTTATTCAAGAATTTTGTTCAACAAGTGTCGTCTGCTTTTCATGAGAGGTAAAGGGTTTAAAAAAATACGGGGTCTATGCAGTAATCGCACTCCGATTCCACACCTCTTTTTTTCAACGATTCAGGCAGCAACAGATTCTGGGTGAAATCGATTGATTCTGGGATTTTTTCACATTGGGTTTGTATGGGTAAAGACAACTACGACAAAAAAACGACATATTCCGACTTTGTCCCCATTAGATTTGTATGAACAATTTTTTTTTAAAAATCCGAAATTTTTAATTTTTCAACCGATTTAATATACAGAATATACAAAAGTAACATAGATATGTTCCAATTCAACACAAAAATTATATTCATTCGTTTAACTTCTGTGTGTGTACAGTCATTCATGTTTGATTGCTTCACACAGATTAAAAAAGAATCGCGACATCGACGCCGTAGCTGCGACGGGTGGTGCAATTTCACAAAATTCTAAGTCCATCAAAGGCCATAACTCCAAGAAAAATATTTGGAACACCACATGCATTGAACAGTGGCTAGACATCAATAAGATACACTTACATGCCAAATATAAAGTCATTCCATCAAGTATTTCAAAAGTTATTGAGTTTTGAAACTCGTTGTTCACAGACAGACCGACCGACATTCTAAGTTCATCAAGGGCCATAACTCCAAGAAAAATATTTGTAACAACACATGCATTGAACAGTGGCTAGACACCAATAAGATACACTTACATGCCAAATATAAAGTCATTCCATCAAGTATTTCAAAGTTATTGAGTTTTGAAACTCGTTGGTCGCAGACAGACCGACAGACCGACAGACAGACCGACAGACCGACATTGCCACTTATAGAGCTGCTAGTCGCCGCTAAAAACAAACTGCAACACCACCGGTATCCCCCCACCCCCTCCCGCCGAGAAGTGGTTTACTCACCAGAAATCATTGAAATTTTCCAAGTTGAAAAAAGGCCCATAACTCAAAGTAAAATGATTGGGCAAAACCCGTTACTTGTGAATATCCTTTCCTTCATGGTGGTCTATCAGCATACCAAAAGTCATTTAAATCCAACATCCACTGACTGAGATATGGGGGTCCCAAGTTGTTACGGAAGAATGGATGGACGGACGGAAGGACGAACGAACGGACGGACAGAGGAACGAAACCCATTTCTATTTTCCCTGCAAACCTCGTTTTGCCCATTACGCAACGTCCTCGTGTACATGTAAATACCCTCGCATTGCTCTCGATAAGCAGGGGCGTGGCTAGAGGTTTCCGATGGAGGGGTGTAGGTAGTGAATTTCCAACTATGAGAAGGGAGCGGGAGGGGAAAAACCCCCTCCCGGTCCCTCCCCATAGTTGGGCATTCACTACCGAGAGACATTTTGAAAATGAAACCATCAAAGGGAGCATAAAATTGATTCTAGTAACTGAAATGCCAACACATTTATGATAGAATTATCAGGTTATTATTTTTTGGTATTATTCTGGGACTTGAATATGTGCTAAACAAAATACCCAACCTCAGAACTTTGAACACTTCATACTGTCCTAACATTAAATCAGATCTTATGCAGGAATGATCAATTTTCGATGTTTCATGATTTTGTAACTGTGAATGATGGAATTAACTCAGGATAACGATTTTACATGATGCGATTTTCTTGAAGTGCATTTCGGGGATTTTTTTTTATTTCGATAAGTAAACATTCTATAGAAATCTCGTACCGATTAACATCATGTATACTTATGAAGCTCGATGTTGTGTACACTGTAGTTGTAAATAGTAACAGTTAGAATTTTTGCCGATTTGAAACCAGTTTGAATTTTGGGAAGTAAAGGAGACATCAGCATCACCAAAGAAGCTCTAAAATCCAGATAGATGGAATTTCCAACTGCTGACGAATTGACCTCCGAATTTCCAACTATAGGAAATTTTGGCCAGGAGGTGAATTGGGGGTGCCCCCCCCCCCCCCACCCCACCCCATACGGAGTGAAATGATAATAAAATAATTCCATTTTTGTGTTAATTTCGAAAAAAAATGTTTCGTAAAAACAACAAGAATATCATGAGAGTGAATTTCAAAAAGGAAATCCGTTTGAAAAGGCAATGTCTTTAAAAGATTCGAACGAGAAATTAAATCACTATTATAAGACCGATGGTTCTAGCCTAGATCGTCACAGATGGATAAAATACGATCAAAAACTCGTGTTTCAGAGTCTTTCATAATTAAACTTCACAGAAATATGAGAACACGGGAGAGTTCCGGAAAATAATTCTTGTGTCTTTGATTCTCTGGAAGGGAGTCACACACTTGTTCGTGTTTAAATATTCTGGAGAATGGTTCAAAAGAACGAACAGAGCTTTGAATGACATGTATAGTATTACGTTCTGGGCTTTTCTGAAAGTTGCATTCAGAAAAAGATTCGTGAATATATTGAGACAGAAGATGGAGGAAGAAAGAAGAAGGCGACGATCTGATTGCAATAAGGGGAGATTATCTCTTCATTCAAGAGACACAAGAAATTTTCCGACGCGGACCAGGGGGGTGATGTGATATTAGGAGAATGCGGCATCGAAGAAACCACAAGCTACGACAAAGAACACGTTCGTTCCATGAAACGAATCTCGAGAAGAGTTTTTTTTCTCACTCCCATGCGTCACACGCTCGAAAAGTCCGAACAATTATTGACGAAAACGTACGATCCCGAAAGGGTTGAGGGGTTGTTGTGCCTGTAAACAAACAGAGAGGTGTACAATATTTTAAATTCCGATTATGAAAAGAAATTTAAATTGCACAATAATGCCTCTAACATTTATTACAGATATCTCCAGACATTGAAATCGAATGACGAGCACGAGAAGAGATTATTGAAGTCACCCGCGACGGTATGAGAAGTATTTACCTTATTAAATACTGTCCTCTGTAAAGACTAGAGCTGAAACGGTTAAGGGGTTTTTGATCGATTAATCGCGTGGATTAGCCTTGGTTAACAGATTCATCTCTTGTTCAAATGGATATCTGAATAATTGCCATACCGTTGATGATTTACAGCATGAACCCTTTATACCCAACATAACAAATAAAACCGACTAGGCCTGTATACAAAAATCTCCATTCAAATTTATTACGTTTTCAATTTTTGTCTCAAAAACATAGCTTATGACCCCTCATTGGAACGAGCTCGTTGAGCTCGTTCCAATGAGGGGTCATAAGCTATGTTTTTGAGACAAAAATTAAACATTTTTAGTAATTCATGAATTTATTTTCCAAGTATCGTCTGCTACCCGCAACACGTAAAGGGTTAAGAATAACCATTTCCAGCAGTATGATACAGTATGATGATACAAGTAAACAAGTATGTCGGCAAGTAACTTGCATGCTTTACTCTGTCTCAAACAATTGATGAGTCAGTGTAACAATATTTGCCTGTTTTAGAGCAAGTTTGTTCCTTTGTTAACCCATATAATACAGTAGTTCAAAAGTAACGGTTAATCGTTCAATTACTTTTTGGATTGATCAAGATGTTGCTCATTGATTAATCGATTAATCGGTTAACTGTTTCAGCTCAAGTAAAGACTCGCGGCCCGCTAAGCCCAATTATCGATTAGCAATAATTAGTGGATTAATCTTAATGCAACAACAGCAATTAGCCTGATCATTTACTGAATCAGCGAAACTGAGATATATACGGTAACTTTCGAACTCTGACTGATTTGTTCCGTGACCAATTTTCCAGTCACTTTCGAAATAACTGCGGGCTCATTTTTAAAAACTCGGATCAGTTTATTTGAATCAGACAACGTAGGACACTCCCTACCCTCCTATTAACGTTTTGGCAGCGAAACACTTTGTTTGACACTGAAATATGCAGAATGACTAAAAATGTGGCATGATACAATATAGGACCAGCATGAACACTGGAGACCTCTCCAACTCTGTTGTGAAAACAGCTCCTCAGACTAAGGTCGCACAAAGCAGGATGCCGTATACATGTAGGTGTAAGTAAACAAATTCGCGCAACAACACTGTTGGAAGTCTTTGGAATTACCTGAAGAAGAATGGTACAGCTTGCCCCACCCGATGATTTGCCGCGTACCTGAAGAAGAATGGTACAGCTTGTCCCACCCGATGATTTGCCGCGGTCCTCTACCTGAAGAAGAATAGCACAGCTTGTCCCACCCGATGATTTGCCGCGGTCCTCTACCTGAAGAAGAATGGCACAGCTTGTCCCACCCGATGATTTGCCGCGGTCCTCTACCTGAAGAAGAATGGCACAGCTTGTCCCACCCGATGATTTGCCGCGGTCCTCTACCTGAAGAAGAATGGTACAGCTTGTCCCACCCGATGATTTGCCGCGGTTCTCTACCTGAAGAAGAATGGCACAGCTTGTCCCACCCGATGATTTGCCGCGGTCCTCTACCTGAAGAAGAATGGTACAGCTTGTGCCACGCGATGATTTGCCGCGGTCCTCTACCTGAAGAAGAATGGTACAGCTTGTGCCACCCGATGATTTGCCGCGGTCCTCTACCTGAAGAAGAATGGTACAGCTTGTGCCACCCGATGATTTGCCGCGGTCCTCTACCTGAAGAAGAATGGAAAAGCTTGTCCCACCCGATGATTTGCCGCGGTCCTCTACCTGAAGAAGAATGGCACAGCTTGTGCCACCCGATGATTTGCCGCGGTCCTCTACCTGAAGAAGAATGGCACAGCTTGTGCCACCCGATGATTTGCCGCGGTCCTCTACCTGAAGAAGAATGGCACAGCTTGTGCCACCCGATGATTTGCCGCGGTCCTCTACCTGAAGAAGAATGGCACAGCTTGTGCCACCCGATGATTTGCCGCGGTCCTCTACCTGAAGAAGAATGGCACAGCTTGTCCCACCCGATGATTTGCCGCGGTCCTCTACCTGAAGAAGAATGGCACAGCTTGTCCCACCCGATGATTTGCCGCGGTCCTCTACCTGAAGAAGAATGGCACAGCTTGTCCCACCCGATGATTTGCCGCGGTCCTCTACCTGAAGAAGAATGGCACAGCTTGTCCCACCCGATGATTTGCCGCGGTCCTCTACCTGAAGAAGAATGGTACAGCTTGTCCCACCCGATGATTTGCCGCGGTCCTCTACCTGAAGAAGAATGGTACAGCTTGTCCCACCCGATGATTTGCCGCGGTCCTCTACCTGAAGAAGAATGGTACAGCTTGTCCCACCCGATGATTTGCCGCGGTCCTCTACCTGAAGAAGAATGGTACAGCTTGTCCCACCCGATGATTTGCCGCGGTCCTCTACCTGAAGAAGAATGGTACAGCTTGTCCCACCCGATGATTTGCCGCGGTCCTCTACCTGAAGAAGAATGGTACAGCTTGTCCCACCCGATGATTTGCCGCGGTCCTCTACCTGAAGAAGAATGGTACAGCTTGTCCCACCCGATGATTTGCCGCGGTACCCAAAAGGGAAACCAATATCAACACGTATCATCCTCCCTCCTAATCTCACAACATTCAGACACAAACTGTTTAATTATTTCCTCATTAGCGTTTTTCAATCTCCCCAAGTCCATTTTCTACTCTTCCCCACAGGTCCTCTTTTATCCACGTCTCTCTCATGTTTTCATCACATTCTTCCCTAAGTTTCTCAAGAAGTCTTATTCTGCTATAGGCGGGTAGATGGGTCATTCTCGGGGACGTGGCTGGAGGTGTCCGAATTGGTGGGGGGAGGGGGGGGGGGGTGTAGGGTCGTGAATTTCCAACTAGGTGTAGGGACCGGGAGGGGAAAATATATGGTATAGGTCTAAAATGTCATGTGCATGTCCCTCTAATATCAGGAACTCTCTTCAATTGAGGCGCCCAGGATACATGTCCTTCATTGCTCCGACATAATGAACATTTTACGATTTCTTGGGGATGGTGTAAAAAAGAATGACAACGCGGCGTTTCAGAGAGTGACAACGGGATTTCAGGGCGATAAGGGAATTTTCGCATCAGCTGAATCCACTCCGATGAGGCAGAATTCGAACCTTTTTAACCAATACCACAAATCTAAATGTTATAGTTCAGTTCCTGATATTAGAGGGGCATCCACGTGGTATCATTTTAGACCTATACAACAACCAAACCTCGGCGCTTTCTACAAGCATGTTCTGGCATTTTTGAAGCTGGTATAATTTATTCATTCAATCAGAAAATGCACAAATACAGTTTATTACTTTCCAAAATGTGATTTACTGGGATTTCTGGGTTTGATTATAAACGATAACTTCACAAGTGAATTATGCAGTCAACAATTGTGTCATATATCCGTGCGCGCAAACGAAGACGCTTTGCCGTGGGTGTAATGGGGACTTCATTGTTTTGGTTTTTTTTTTTTTTTGCTTTTTTTTAACCCTTTACTTACATGATAAGCAGACGACACGTACAATAAAAATTCTTGAATAACTATTATTTTCATTTTTGTCTCAAAAATATAGGTTATGACCCCTCATTGGAACGAGCTCGTTCCAATGAGGGGTCTAACCTATGTTTCAGAGACAAAAAATGAAAAAATAATGAAAATTAATTGGCGAATTTTGAGAATAGCGCTGGCCGTTTTTGGCCGTTACGTTAGGAAAAGGGTTAAATATTATAATTATCGTTAATAATGAAAAGTAATAAACAGAGTAATCGCTTGACTGGACTGGTTACGTGAAATAATTCATTCGAGGCGTGGGACTACAGTAGGGCTGAAAACAGTGAGTTGAGTTACTTTCTTTCCCAAATTAGCCGGGGTGTGTGTGTGGGCATTCAGAGGTATAAAACTGACATAAGTGAGCAATTAAACCTAAACACTGGCGGGCGAATTAAAAACAACGCTAGATTGTCACTGTGACGATAAGTGCAAACAATTGCCAATTGGAATTTCGGTCTTGTCTTCAAGCATCACTGAGAGAATGGCATTTGATAGTCTGTTAAGAACACGGAAAATTAATTTATCACAGCTGAATGAAATAGACGTGGGTATTAAGGGACGTTCTTTTGTTAGACTGGCCGGTCGCCCGGGTTATGGTAGACCTCGGCAGTCTGAAGCCAAGTCGACATCTTTCGGTTTTGCCCCGCGTTGTGTTCGGGTAGCCTATAATAGGCCCATCAATCCCCCATTGAGGGGTAAGAGAACCCATAACGTCGCTCCGGTAGCCAGATCGGTAAAGCCCCTAAAATATCCAAATTTCCTACATTGCATTTTCCCGCTGTATCAGGATATATTGATTTATGATTGGCAGGCTGTGGGATACCAATTCAAATCCCTTTTTTTCTTAAATTTTGACATCCGAAACAAACGAAATATAAGAATGATTGTTTTGGTAGTAGACTGAGCTTTTCTAGATATCAGACTCAGTTTCAGATTCGACAACGGCTTTATGCATAACTGGGTATTGCCAGAACCTGCAAGTAGTAAGGGTCGAGATTTGGTTATTGTAAAAGTCTCAAATGTCATGTGGATTCCCCCCCCCCCCCCCTCCCCTAATATCAGGAACTGAACTATAACATTTAGATTTGTGGTATTGGTAAAAAGGTTCGAATTCCACCTCATCGGAGTGGCTTCAACTGACGTGAAACTTCTCTTGTGGCTCTGAAACCGCGTTATCACTCTCTGAAACGCTGCGTTGTCATTCTTGTTCAAAATTTTCAATATTTCGGAGAAACAAAGGGCATGTCACCTGGGAGTCTCTACTGGAAAGATGTTCCGCCGTGATTATATGCCTATGAGTCGATATGAAAACCCCGACATTCTGAGAAAGGGTTACTCGTATTGGAGCAAAGCCAAAAATTCAGCGGATCCTCCCGTTTTGTGCAACTTATTTTTCCCATTTAACGGACAGTAACAGATACTGTTCGCGAACAGGACTTCAAGGGGATAGTTAAACTACTAAATAAAGGTAAATGTCTTGGTACCTACCTGCCCATATATCTTCTCTTTCTATAAAAATGTCAAAATCTTGATTAGCGGCTATCGATTTTTCACTGAGAATCCCATATTTACTCCGAGAATCCGGTTTTCGATTGAGCAGTGTGGTAGAATGACGAAATGGCCCAAGTACAGTCGGCAAGATGAAACGCTGAATAACAAGTAGGTTATCGGACACCTTAGTTCTCGGCCGCTGCCGCGGCCTCGAACTAAGTGTCCGAAAACCTGTACTTCTTGTCTTTGCTTTCAATACAAATCATTTCCACCGTTCCGTAAGTACCGTTTCTCGATTTTTATTCCGAATACCTCTTCCCAAATAAGCTGCACGTTCACCGAGACGGGTCAATGTCAGCTGAAGCCATCACAGTGACAGATGAGAACTTTGAGCGAGTACCTCGATAAGAACGATTGTAGGATAAAATACCCTCGGACAAAATACCCTTAGGACATAATACCCTAAAAAAAAATACCCTTAGGACATAATACCCTCAATGGGTAGGGCAAAATACCCTCGGACAAAATACCCTCATATTTGTTTCATGTTCTGTGCTATCTGCCATTTATATTGTGCTTCATATAATAATAACTCTTTGGCCAGCCGCTGATTTGTCGCGGTCCTCATAAGAGAAGGCCATCATTCCCCCTGCACCCCACCCCATCTTCCCCTCCTCTTCTCCCAGCATTCAGATATAAACTGCTTAATAGTGTCCCTCACTTCCTCTTTTTCAATTTCTTCAATAAGCATTCCTACCCTCTCCCTCGTGTCTCCCTTCAGCCATCTATCCTTTGTTTCTTCACCCCACTTCTGCATTATTCTTCCAGTAAATTTTATTCTATGAGGTATATACTGTGGGCATTCCAAGAGAAAATGTTCCAGGGTCTCCACTACTCCAGAGTGGCACATTTGGCATCCCTTTTCCCCATCTCTCCCAATTTTTCCCCGAAGCTCCAGTGATCTTGATCTCAGTTTGAACAGCAGTGACCCTCCAAAGGTGCCATCTAGGTACTTCTCAAAAGCTGGCTTTTCTTTATATTGTAACCCCTGCAGGGATCTTTTCACGCTAACCCCTGCTCGCCAGTTTCGATTGCAATCTTCCATGACTCTCTCTTTGACAAACCTTTTGCCTTCTTTCATTCCTACTCCTATGTTTGTGACCTCTATAGAGTAATTGTCCATTAGTTCCCTCACATGTTTTGACCACCCCGTTTCTATATTAGAATTCCAAATGGTATCGAGCATCAATTTGCACCACCGGTTGTCAGGCAGGTTTCTCAAGTAGTTAAAGTAACACAGTTTTCCCAAATCTACCCTGTCCTTGATTTTCATCCACCCAAACTCCCCCCTTACTGCTTCCAAAGCTGCAGCATTACTCGACCCTGTTATCCATCTGCCGGCATCATTCTGAGTACTTTCCAACTTCTTAATAACGGTTTGGTTTAATGGAATCACGTCCGTGCCATACGTTATTCTTGGTAAACCCACCCTCTCCCACAGTGTTTTCCCCACAAAGACCTTGTTGAAACTATTTTTCCCTAAAAGTTTTAGTTGGTTCAGAATTCTTTTCCCCTTCAGAATCAGTTTGGCTGATTAATTTTTGTACACCCCTCTTCCCGTTATATTTATGCTTACCCCTAGATACTCATACTCTCCCGTTTCTCCTACAGTGATTTGTTTGCTTTCCCCTTCGGGGATTGAGAACTCCCCCACTCTCCATCTCTTCGTCATATCTACCTTGCGTCCAACGGGTATTACCTTGCTTTTATTTTCATTTAGTTCGAGCCGCCAAGTGTTCCCATATCTACCAACAATTTCCAGCAATTTCTCTAGCCCCTGTTCAGTTTTAGACATTAACACCATGTCGTCCGCAAAGAATAAGCCTGGTATCTTTATGTCTCCAACATTTACCCCCCTCCGCACTCTGAATTAGTTCGTCCCCTAAATCTTTAACATACAATGCAAACAAAATCGGTGAAAAGATACACCCCTGCTTGAGGCCTATATCCATAGGGACTCGTTTTGTAGTGATACTCCCTAGACTGAGTTGGCTTTGCACATCTGTATACAGTGCTTTCATGATTCCCACAAAGTCACCCCCTCATATTCAATTGCCATCTGCCATTGGTATTGTGCTTCATATCTATTTAGTTTAACCCTTTACCTAACCTGAAAAGCAGACGACACTTGCAAAAATAATTCTTGAATAACTAATTTTTTGTCTCAAAAACATAGGTTATGACCCCTCGTTGGAACGAGCTCGTTCCAACGAGGGGTCATAACCTATGTTTTTGAGACAAAAAATGTAAAAGCAGTGAAAATTAATTGGCGATTTTTGAGAATAGTGCTGGCCGGTTTTGGCCGTTACGTTAGGTAAAGGGTTAATAAAAAAAATTAAAAATATTGGTACTTGTTATTTCAAACAAAACACTGGCTAGTGCCTTAGATGCAATTACCCCCCCCCCCCCCCCCCCCCCCCACCAAAAATCCAACTTTATATACATTTGGTCTGAGGGTATTTTGTCCGAGGGTATTTTGTCCTACCCATTGAGGGTATTATGTCCTAAGGGTATTTTTTTGAGGGTATTATGTCCTAAGGGTATTTTGTCCAAGGGTATTTTGTCTGGATACCGATAAGAACACACGTCTCACTGAGTTTTCATAAGGTCAATGACGGCGGTGTCTCTTTGAAATTGGAGAGTGCGGTAACTTAATTATCGTATGCTTGGGAGGCTGCCAATTTCTTGAACTCAAAGTCTGTTGAACAACAATTCGCGTTACCGGTTCACACCACGAGGAGGAACCGTTTTGAATTTGATTTCGAAATAAAATATGTTTAAATAAAAAAAGAAGTGACATTGCAGGTTTTCCTTCTTTGCTCGGCGATTAAGTCTATTATGCCAACCCACCACGTCGCTGTTTGTTCTGATGGACTGCCCATAAACGTAACACGTCTGCACTAGCCACACTGTTCTATCTATCCACCTATGTTCCATATATTCAAAAAATCTCGCCATTTTTTCTGCCACTTCAAAAAGTGATGTGATCTTGTCACTTACAATGTAAGAGAAAGAACTCTAGAAAATATTTTCAAACTTTTGTAATGTGCAGAGTTGTCTCCGTTGATGTGCGTTGCGTCTTCTGTTTTTTTGTTTTTTTTTTGCCGCAAAAAAGTTATTTATTTTTACGACCATCTACGATTCTTTCATATTCAATACTGTTGATTTTTGAATGTATTCGCCTGAAATGTTTCAAAACATTTATCTGAATCTAATCATTAATGTGCTTTATTATCTCCCGCCAAACAGCTTTGTTTTCATTTAAAGTAAATTATTTGAATTACGACACTAAAATGGCAGAAGAATCTTCGCCTATCAATTCTCCAGACAGTTTTACAGAGAATCGTCTTGAAAATATTCTGGAAAATGCGAAGAAATTGGGAAAAGTAATTAGCTAGATGTCTTCTTGTTTATGTATGACGTTTTTTACAATGTAGGAATTCTGTAAACAGTTGTTCTGAGATGGATTGTTTTGAATCGCCCAATTTCGATGTAAACAGGTGCTTGATAGGAATCCGATACAAAATGATCAGGTCGGGCACAAGTTGAAATCGATCAGTTATAGTTAGATCGAACGATAATAGATCGCTCGGTGTATATTATTTGACTCAAAACGACCTTTTTTCCAAATAACTTTTGTTAGGCCCAAAATCGCATCAAACCACTACCAAAAATCAACACCCAGGGTTTCCGCTAAGGGAAAATTTGTAGGTCCGGTAGTTTAAAGAAAGTGAAACTCAGACGCCGAAGGCATCTGGCTCATGTGCCGAAAGGCCCGTGCGTATAAGGGGGGGGGGGGGGGGGCAGGAAAATTTAGATTTTAGGTGCTTTCTGGTGGCCTCTGGGGGCATTCTGGTCACTAAAATGCTGAATAATTCAAGAGAAAAATATGTATTTTTTCCTCCTACAATTCTCTAAATTCCCACGGGACACATTTATGTAATACTACATCTGGTTGGAGGTTTCATAAAAATACAAACCCAAAACAACACAAAATCCTTGAATCCTGACAGGGACTGCGACGCTTGACTTCATTTTTTTTTATACAACCTGATACATGCCAACGTAAATAATTGGAAATGCAGAGAGAACGAAATATTCGAAAAGAACCATGATGCAGACGTGTAACGTCATGCACATGCAATTACATCATTTATTGCTTGAAATAAAAGCCAGTGATTTCTGACCAAACACGACAATTTGAGTCTGAAATTTTATAGGCCACGTTTAGGATTTGAACTTTGTTTCCCCCCTTTCGTCTGGGGGTTATAAAGTATCAGGTTGTCGCCAGTAATAGTAGGCATAGTATGCAACATAATTATGGCAATATTACGTGGAAACAAAGGATCCTGAGTGTCGTTACGATACAGCATTGTACTCGACATTTTAACCACCAGCTTTTCTGACTGATCATAGTATGATCGGCGGGGGGAATGGGTCCGGTCGACGGCCCCACAGTCAGCCAAGCGGAAACCCTGACACCTCATAACTGTTTCAACATTTTGTCAACAAAAAGATCTGCGAGTTAATCTACGCGTTATGACCATAGTAAGGCTTCAAATTCTGTACTTATGGCCTGTGCACAAGCAATGTTTCAGCCAATGGACCTCCGGGTAACCCGGAGTTCCATTGGCAGAAACACTGCCTGTGTTTTCTATGAGTATGAGTAATCAGGAGAATCTGCCGTGTTTGGGATGTCATTCGATATGACAACTGCGCACAATTCCTACGCGCAATTGAGCCTAGATAAGCGCACAGTTCATGACAGGACTTCTACTTTTAACTGTACTGTGCAAGAACAAAGCTTGGAAATCAGTTTTGATTTTGATAATTAAAAATGAACTTGACAATCATCGTAGATCATATTTTGCTCTTCTGAATATTTATGGTATTCTGTTTTTCAATAAAAATTAGCATTGTATGAATTCTAAATTGTTGTTGAATAACAATCCTTGAAATAAGCAGACTGTCATCTGCACAGCAAGGTAGCATTACTAAATTTACCCTCTGTGGACCTCAATCTGAATCAAGATCTCAGGCCTTAACCCTTTACCTAACAGAAAAAGCAGACAACACTTGTAAAAAAAATTTTTTAAATAAGTAATTTTCTCGATGAGCTCGTTCCAATGAGGTGTCATAACCTATGTTTTGGAGACAAAAAATGGAAAAAATAATGAAAATTAATTGGCGATTTTTTAGAATAGTGCTGGGTGGTTTTGGCCGTTACGTTGGGTAAAGGGTTAACAGAAAGTGATACCCAGAGGATAATTTGGGGGATCATAGCCAATCAGATGGAATAGCATCAGCGAATTCACCTTCTGGGGACCTCATTCTGCAAATGACATTTTTCTCATTTCCAGGCTTGATAACAATGTTTTGAATAGTCCAAAGATGGCCTTTTGTTTTCTTGTGCTTTTGCTGCTGTGGGGGATCAGGTCATCGCACATCGTATCTAGATACATATCCATATTGTGTATTGTACATATCGTATCACAACACATGTGTATCTTTACACCCCTTTATTACATGCCCATGCAGTCTCTCTTATGCAATACGGCTGTGCAATACGGAATTCCGTATTGCACACCAACCTGTTCATTCCATGTAGCAATGCGACTGCATAAAGTGCATGGTGTTTACCACCGTTGATAGAAAAGAAAATTAGGTCAGTAGGTGCTTGGGTCATGTAATAAATACAAAACCACATGTATGTTTCAATGAGTCATTTTGTATTCAATATCGTCAGATGTGCGTAGAAAGAAAACGTCTCGACCTTCGGTCACGACGTTTTCTTCCTACGCACATCTGACTCTTTGAATACAAAACAACTCATTGAAACATACATGTAGTTTTGTCTATATATTGTACTTTATTTTTTGGAGAGAAAATTGAAAAAGTAACTAGATGGTGTCACTTGTGCGCAAAGCACACTATAGTGTATCCCCGCATTTGCATCCTTGACTTTGTATGAATGCTTGATACAAAGATGAAATGTATTATATGACACACTAAAATCATATTGAGTGGCACAGGTGACACAGCTTCGTGCGCACCTACAGACTCCACTGCAACATTTGGGCATGGTTTTAGCGTTTCGAATTACATACATGTACCCTGGGAGCCTTTCGCCGGAAACGGTCTAAGAAAACATGAAAGTGGCAACGGTGACACCCCAAAAATCCGAAACCATCGTGCACATCTACAGCCCCTACTGCAACTTTTGAGCATAGTTTTAGCATTTCAAATTACATACTCTGGGAGCTTTTCACCGGAAATGATCTAAGAAAACACGAAAGAAAAACGGTGGCACCGCCACGTGGCATCTGAAAAATCTGAAACCTTTGTACGCATCTACAGACCTTACTGCAACATTTGAGCATGTGTTACGCATTTCGAATTACTTACCCTAGGAGCCTTTCGCTGGAAACGGTCTAAGAAAACACAAAAGTGGCAACGGTGACACAGCCACTTAGCACCCAAAAAATCCAAAACCTTCCTACGCATTTATAGACTCTACTGCAACATCTCAGCATGGTTTTAGCGTTTCGAATTACATACTCTAGGAGACTTTCGCCGGAAACGGTCTAAGAAAACACGAAAATGGCAATGGTGGCTTAGCCACGTGGCACCTGAACAATCCGAAATCTTTGTGCACATCTACAGACCCTACTGCAACATTTGAGCATGGTTTTACCATTTTGAAATACATACTGTAGGAGCCTTTCACCGGAAATGGTCTAAGAGAACATGAAAGAGGCAACGGTAGCACAGCCACGTGGCACCCCAAAAATCCAAAACCTTCGTGCGCATCTACAGACCCTACTGCAACATTTGAGCATGGTTTTAGGATTTCGAATTACATACCCTAGGAGCCTTTCACCGGGAACGGTCTAAGAAAATGTGAAAGTGGCAACAGCACAGCCACTAGGCAGCTGAAAAATCTGAAACCTTCATGCACATCTACAGACCCCACTGAAACATTTGAGCATGGTTTTAGCGTTTCGAATTACATACCCTAGGAGCCTTTCACCGGAAACGGTCTAAGAAAACACAAAAGTGGCAACGGTGGCACAGCCACGTGGCACCTGAAAAATCCGAAACCTTCGTGCGCATCTACAGACCCCACTGCAACATTTGAGCATGGTTTTAGCGTTTCGAATTACATACCCTAGGAGCCTTTCGCCGGAAACGGTCTAAGAAAACACAAAAGTGGCAATGGTGGCACAGCCACGTGGCACCTGAAAAATCGGGAACCTCCGTGCACATCTACAGACCCTACTGCAACATTTGAGCATGGTTTTAGCATTTCGAATTACATACCCTTGCAGCCTTTCGCCGGAAACGGTCTAAGAAAACACGAAAGTGGCAATGGTGTCGCAGCCAGGTGGCAGCTGAAAAATCCAAAATCTCCGTGCGCATCTACAGAATCCACTGCAACATTTGAGCATGGTTTTAGCATTTCGAATTACATACCCCAGGAGCCTTTCGCTGGAAACGGTCTAAGAAAACACAAAAGTGGCAACGGTGGCACAGCCACGTGGCACCTGAAAAATCCAAAACCTTCGTGCGCATCTACAGACCCCACTGCAACATTTGAGCGTGGTTTTAGCGTTTCGAATTACATACCCTAGGAGCCTTTCGCCAGAAACGGTCTAAGAAAACACAAAAGTGGCAACGGTGGCACAGCCATGTGGCACCTGAAAAATCCGAAACCTTCGTGCGCATCTACAGACCCTACTGCAACATCTGAGCGTGCTTTTAGCATTTCGAATTACATACCCTAGGAGCCTTTCGCCGGAAACGGTCTAAGAAAACACGAAAGTGGCAATGGTGGCGCAGCCACATGGCAGCTGAAAAATCTGAAACCTTCGTGCGCATCTACAGACTCCAATGCAACATTTGAGAATGGTTTCAGCGTTTCGAATTACATACCCTAGGAGCCTTTCGCCGGAAACGGTCTAAGAAAACACAAAAGTGGCAACGGTGGCACAGCCACGTGGTACCTGAAAAATCGGAAACCTTCGTGCGCATCTACAGACCCCACTACAACATTTGAGCATGGTTTTAGTGTTTCGAATTACATACCCTAGGAGCCTTTCAACGGAAAACGGTCTAAGAAAACACGAAAGTGGCAATGGTGGCGCAGCCACATGGCAGCTGAAAAATCCAAAACCTTCGTGCGCATCTACAGACCCCACTGCAACATTTGAGCATGGTTTTAGCATTTTGAATTACATACCCTAGGAGCCTTTCGTCGGAAACGGTCTAAGAAAACACAAAAGCGGCAACAGTGGCACAGCCACGTGGCACCTGAAAAATCTGAAACCTTTGTGCGCATCTACAGACCCCACTGCAACATTTGAGCATGGTTTTAGCATTTCGAATTACATACCCGAGGAGCCTTTTGCCGGAAACGGTCTAAGAAAACACAAAAGTGGCAACGGTGGCACAGCCACGTGGCACCTGAAAAATCCGAAACCTTTGTGCGCATCTGCAGACCCTACTGCAACATTTGAGCATGGTTTTAGCATTTCGAATTACATACCCTAGGAGCCTTTTGCCGCAAACAGGCTAAGAAAACACAAAAGTGGCAATGGTGGCACAGCCACGTGGCACCTGAAAAATCGGAAACCTTTGTGCACATCTACAGACCCTACTGCAACATTTGAGCATGGTTTTAGCATTTCGAATTACATACCCTAGGAGCCTTTTGCCGGAAACGGTCTAAGAAAACACGAAAGTGGCAATGGTGGCGCAGCCAGGTGGCAGCTGAAAAATCCGAAACCTTCGTGCACATCTACAGACCCCACTGCAACATTTGAGCATGGTTTTAGCGTTTCGAATTACATACCCTAGGAGCCTATCACCCGGAAACGGTCTAAGAAAACACAAAAGTGGCAACGGTGGCACCTGAAAAATCCGAAACCTTCGTGCGCATCTACAGACCCCACTGCAACATTTGAGCATGGTTTTAGCGTTTCGAATTACATACCCTAGGAGCCTTTCGCCGGAAACGGTCTAAGAAAACACAAAAGTGGCAATGGTGGCACAGCCACGTGGCACCTGAAAAATCGGAAACCTTCGTGCACATCTACAGACCCTACTGCAACATTTGAGCATGGTTTTAGCGTTTCGAATTACATACCCTAGGAGCCTTTTGCCGGAAACGGTCTAAGAAAACACGAAAGTGGCTACCGTGGCACAGCCACATGGCACCCGAAAAATCCGAAACCTTCGTGCGCATCTATAGACCCTACTGCAACATCTGAGCATGGATTTAGCATTTCGAATTACATATCCTACGAGCCTTTTGCCGGAAACAGTCTAAGAAAACACAAAAGTGGCTACGGTGGCACAGCCACGTGGCACCCGAAAAATCCGAAACCTTCCTACATATCTACAGATCATTTAGCAACACCCTAGTGTAATTTTAGAACTCCGAATTACATAGGTTGGGACTATTCAGCAAAAAAGTGAAAAAATAACGCATTTTTTAAGTGGCTCCACAGAAGCCACCTGGTGGCACAAAAATTTAAAAGTTGTATTTTTGGGTTGCACAGACCCTATCGAACAACTGTAGAAAGTTACAGCGTTTCGAATTACAAAACCGGATGTACGGAAGTACGGACATACGGCTGGAGATCATGACAATTTTTAAAAAATGCGGGGATAATAAAATATGAATGGTGATTTTTAGCTTGCCTAACTTTGTCAGGGGAGCTATAGTGATCACTCACCACCTGTCGTCCGTGAATATGGTGTTTGCGTCTTCTCCACCAAAACCGCTGAACCTATTTAAGTGAAATTTGAGATAATAGTTTGTTATGACATCGCATTTTGATTTTGTCCTCGGTAGGGCCACGTCCAAAAAGTGTGCATAAATCTTAAAAAATCTTCTTCTCTTGAACCAGCAGTAGCAGAGACTTGATATTTGGTGTGCAGCTTCCTTTTGAGGTGTAGACTCAGATTTGTTCAAGAGAAGTTCGAGGAGCTATATTTGCCGTCATTATGGGAGGGGCAAGAATTTTTGCCCCGCCCAAAGTTTCTATTTTCCAAACCGAGAGGCTGATTTGAACCAAATTTGATTTGAGGGCTTATTGGGTCATAATTACTTAATTTACTTGTATGCCAAAAACAATTTTCGCGTCACCCCATGGGTACCGCAAGAGCTAAATATAGAAAAAAATTAAAACGCCCATATTGCCAAAACTACACGGCACTGAGAATTCTTATTTGGTGTGAAGCATCCTTAGAACCAACAGAATGGAATGGTAAAAAAAAAGTGCTATCAGTTTTATCATAGGGTACTTTTTCGAGACTTTTGAAAAAGTGCTGAGTCAGCATTTTTTAACACCGTGGGTAATGGGTAAAAAACATTTAGGACTTCTCTTCTCCCAAACCACTGCTCCAAAATCTTTAAAATTTCACATATAATATCTTTGGAAGATTGGTTCACATGTTTATTGAAATCAAATCCCTGGGTTAATATTTGGGCTCTCTATGGGAGCCCAAATGTTAAAATCAGTGCAGTCTGAGGAATATTCTTTAAAAATCTTCTTCAGATCCACTGATCAGAATCTTTTGATATTTGGTGTGTAAGGCTTCCACATTTACGCATGAACGTTTCGTTTATGGGCATTAAACGTTTACAGTTCTGGTAAACGTGTACATGGAATGTAGTTTTAATAGAGTAATTTCAAAATTGCAGATTAATGCAGAAAGTCAAAGAAACAAAAAAAAAATGTCCAACTTTGCAATTCAATATTTTGGTAATGCTTCAGAAAAACTGTGTACTGGTTCCGACTGGCGCCACCGCCACAGTAACCAAACGAAATCATCTTCAAATCATGTGATATCATATGTGACACAGTCATGTGAGCCGCATGGCACATGCTTATCTTTGGTGTTTCCTTCAAAACATGTGTGGGATGTTTTAGTTTATTCGGATTTACATGTATATTCCCAAAGTGATACACAATTGTTCTCGATGATTTCGTTCACCTGACATGGATTATTAATTTATTATTCACACATGGGATGATCTTAGGATCAATTTATGGAGTTTGACAGACAGACTGGCATTTGCGGTGTTTGAAAATTTGGATTCCCCTGCATGGTTTGTAGACTTTGTTTATTTTTGCGACATTGCATTCCACTCTCAAGTCTGGTATTGTCACTATTGTGTGCCATGGCAACTCGCTCCAACATTACTGTTTGAAAAAACACAAGGAATTTCACCCCGAACCCACCAGAATGAGAGACCCCCATAAATTTCAAAATTTATCTGGGGGAGAATCCCCCAGAACCCCCCCCCCCCCCCCCCCCCCCACTCCCATAGACCAAGCGACTTTGCCTTCGGCATCTGCATGTTGTGATCGTTCGTCTTCATCGTTTTTGGACGAACTGTAAATCGGCTGTCTCAATAACATAAATTGTATGCCCTGTACGCAAAGATATGATGAACTTACTGTGTATTATTACACACTTCTATCAAATATTGACTACTTGCATTGTTAGTACGTGTAAACGTTTCCGTTTCGTTTACAGACAGTCGTTTAAACATTTACAATTTTGTCTAAACGTGGAAGCCTTATAACCAACACCATCCTTGGGGGGGGAGGGGGGGGAGAGATTCAAGGTTGTTCAAGCAAAGTCCCTGGGTTCATATTTGTTTGGGCTCCCTGTGAGAGCCTGACTTATAACTTAGTTCACAATGAGGAATTTTCTTTATATTTGGCAAGCGGCATCCTGGGGGGGGGGGGGGGGGGGGCAGGGGAGATTCAAGTTTGTTCAAGCCAAGTCCAGGGGTTCAAATTTGGGCTCCCTGTGAGAGCCTGAAATATAACTTGGTTCAAAATGAAGAATTTTCTTTAAAAATCTTCTTCTTCAGATACAGCAGCCGGAATGTTTTAATATTTGGTATGCAGCATCTTTGGCGGGGTGAGATTCAATTTTATTCAAGCCAAGTCCCTGAGTTGATATTTGGGCGCTCTGTGGGAGCCCGAATTATAACTTAGTTCAATGTGATGAATATTCTTCAAAAATCTTCTTCTTCACATCCACCAGTTAGAATCTTTTGATATTTGGTATACAGTACCCTTAGGGAGGTAAGATATAAGTTTGTTAAAGTCAAGTCCCTGGGTTCATATTTGGGCTTCCCGTGGGACCCCGAATTGTACCAAAATTTCTATTTTCTGAACTGACAGGCCAATTTGAACCAAATTTGATATGATGGCTTATTGGGTCATAAGTACCTAATTTATGCCCAAAAAACCTTTTACCTCACTCCATGGTAACCGCAGGACCTAAAATAGAAAAAATGTAAAACGCCCATATCTTCAAAACTACACAGCACTGAGAATTTTTATTTTGTGTGAAGCTTCCTGAGGAACAGCAGAAAGGAATGGTCCAAAAAAAATTGCCATCGGTTTTATCATAGGGTACTTTTCCAGGACTTTGAAAAAGTGCTGAGTCAGCATTTTTTAACACTGGGTAACATTACATTTATACATTACATTACTGGATTCATATTTGGGCTCCCTGTGGGCACCCAAATTATTACTTAGTTCAATATGAGGAATATTCTTAAAATCTTTTTTTTTGAGATCCACTGGTCAGAATCTTTGGGTATTTGGTATAAGCTTTTCCTAGGAGGGGCAGAAGCAACTTGTTCAAATCAATTCCCTGGGTTGATATTTGGGCTACCATGTCAGGTCGGTGTCCTCAAGCCTCCTGGGGCCTCTTGTTTGTGAATAGCACTGGCCATATAAGGCCATTATGTTGGGTAAAAGGTTAACATTTACTATTTAGGCCTCACAAAGTAGATCTTGTTTCTCAGGCCATTTTTTTGTAAAAGGACCATGTGGGAGGGCCTGAGAAACAGATTTTTAAGTTTTTTAGGCGTAAATAAATTTACTCATCTGGCAGAGGACTGGTTGATATGAAAACAAATCACCATCAGATAAGCGTTTTTTCTGAACCTTGATATTCTAGTGACTTGTGTTTCATTTTAAGCATTTTTTCTGTGCCTTGATATTCTAATGACTTGTTGTTATAGCCCCCATATTATATCGAGACTGATATATCCTTAGTGAATAATTATATGAGATAGATATTTTTTTATTATTGCTGCATTTTCTGACTGGTCTGACTCATTTGCACTCAGTGACCTTGTTTACATCTTTGTTACACTGATCTACAATTATTGTACATATAGCTGTTGATTGTTTAAGTAGGTCAGGGACCTTGTTTACTTGGATTGTGACAGAATCACCTGGAGACTGATAGAAACTGATAGAACATTGTAGACATTTCATCTTCTAGGACATTCTATCTGGTTACTATATAAAGGTTTGTCAACAAAAAAAAAACTCATTCTTTTAGAAAGCCATTTCAGAAAGACTCACTTCAGTTGTTTCCATTGGAGATTATTATTGTTCTAGGACAGTGCATTTATTATAGAAGCAGTGCTTCTTTGTGAATTTGGAAGATTGATTCCAAAAGAGAATTCTGAAGAGAATTTGTTCGTCTTGAAAAAAAGAATTTATACTTTCTGTGAAACAGAATAATATTTTGTGAAAAGCCAGGATTCTACTGGATTATTTGGAAATTACCTGTGGCACCAATACTTCGTGGATTTTTTTTACTCCATTTGAATTTTGCAGAGCATTTTATTATATTTTATTGGAGACTGCTGAAATTTCAAAGTGAAAATTTTATTACAAATCTACGGGATACTGTTTCTGAAAAGACATTCTTGGATTTAATACTACATCTACCAGCTGGTAACTTTCTTCAGAAGATACTTCACCACTGGATTACTGGATTCTGTCAAACTGTACTTTGGACTAATTCTATAATTGATAAGTACCATTGTTTTTATTTTCTGTAACCCAATTAGTGTAAAAGATCTTTGTATTATTTTTTTTTAATTAAATTTCAGAATAGTTAAATTCATAGTTTTTGTTGCTGATTCTCATATTTCTTTCTGTTACCAATATCAATAATATTTCCATACCGTAACAGAAATTGGGGGCTCGATGCCGAGATTGAATATTAGATAACGAGAAAATTGCAAATTGCAATTATTATTTTGGCTCACTTTCAAAACATTTAAATTTTCTTAGAAAATTTCAGTATTATTATTTATATTCTGAGAACCAGCAAACCTTTTCATCATGGTATTTATTGTGACAGAATTTATTTCTGAATTTGAAGGCTCTCCTAGTTTGGCCCTTTTAGAATCTCTTAAGAAGGAGGATTTATTCCAACTTGCTCATTATCTAAAATTACCTGCCACCCCTGGTCTGAACAAACATAAACTTAAACAGCTCATTGTTAATCATTATATGGAGGAAGGCCTTTTGCCTCAGTCTGAAACTCTCCCCTCTGAACCACAACCCACTGATGCCCTTGAACTCAAAAAGTTAGAATTGGAATTAAAAAAGTTAGAAATGCAACAAAAAATGAGGGAAATTGAAATTCAGGCTCAAAAAGAAAAAGAGGACGGAATTAAAATTAAAAGAATTAGAAGCTCAAAAAGAAATGGAACAAATTCAGGCTCAAAAGGAAATGGAACAAATTCAGGCTCAAAAAGAAATGCATTTAAGGGAAATTGAAATTCAGGCCCAAAAGGAAATAAAAATAAAAGAATTAGAATCTCAACGTCAAGGCTCAAATGTAATTTCTCCAAGTAGATTTGATGCAACTAAACATGTTAGGCTAGTTCCCCCCTTTCAAGAAAAAGAAGTTGATAAATATTTTTCACATTTTGAAAAAGTGGCAACAAGTTTAGAATGGCCAAGGGATGTCTGGACTTTGCTACTGCAAAGTGTTTTGAAAGGGAAGGCCCAAGAAATCTATTCCGCTCTATCTTCTGAGCAAAGCAACAATTATGACGCTGTTAAAGAGGCAATACTTAAGGCATATGAACTTGTTCCAGAGGCCTATAGGCAGAAATTCAGAAATTATTATAAAAATGAAAATCAAACTCATGTGGAATTTGCCAGAGAAAAGCAAAATTTATTTGACAGGTGGTGCCACTCAAAAGAAATAGGGAAAGATTTTACAAAATTAAAAGAAATGATGCTAATTGAAGAGTTCAAAGGAAAGATACATTCAGATATAAAGGCCCACCTGGATGAACAAAAAGTTGACACTTTGAACAGAGCAGCAGTACTAGCAGATGACTATGCCTTAACTCATAAAATGAGTCGTAACTCTACAAATTTTTGGCTTCACAAGAATTCTTTCCAAAGTGGACCTAGACCAACTTCAGATAAAAGTCACCCTTCTAATCCTCCAAACATTTCACCACCCAAATTTAATAGAAAGCTTACATGTAATGAGAATAAGTCATCTAATGCCAGTCCTATACCATTACGACCCAACAGTTCAACTAAAACCTGTAATTATTGCAAGAAACCAGGTCATTTATTATCTGATTGCTGGCTGTTAAAAAGGAAAAATGAGTCCTCTACTTCACAGAATGCACTAGCATGTGCTCCATGCCCTGAAAATTATGTTATAAAGCAAGATGCTTTAGAAAATTATAAGCCATTCATTTCTGAAGGCTTTGTTTCCCTTGAGGGGGATAAGCACTGCTCCTTACCAATTAAAATACTGAGAGACACAGGGGCTACTCAGTCTTTAATGTTAGAAGGCATTTTGCCATTTTCTGAAGAAAGTGCCACAGGGGCGCAAGTTCTAATATCAGGTATTGAGGCAAACTCTTTAAATGTCCCACTTCATAAAATAAATTTAAAAAGTAGTTTAGTAAATGGGACTGTGACAGTAGGAATCAGACCTACTCTACCTGTAAAAGGTATTTCTTTATTATTGGGAAATGACTTAGCTGGTGACAAAGTCACTGTAGAACCTCAAGTGGTGGATAAGCCGAGCACAGATGAAAGTATTATTAATTTGAAGGAATGTTTTCCTTTTGCCTTTCCAGCATGTGCTGTGACTTGGTCCATGGCAAAGAAAGCTGAGGTTGATAACAACCTCAATTGTGTTGATTTAAACAGCAAAGCTGAGGATAAGAACAGTCACAGAATTACGGATTCTGAAGATATTGATTTGTCTCAGACATTTTTGAGTCAGTGTGATGACTCCTCTAGAAATTGTAAAGAGGTCACTACACCTGAGAGTGATAGGGGGACCTCCTTGAATGTCATTTCCCGGACATCTTTAATTCAGGAACAGGAAAGTGATCCTGACCTTGCCGAGCCTCGTGAAAAGGCTCTAATAGAGACAGAAGCCCAAAGCTCCCCTGTCCGTTATTTTAAAAAATCTGATGTACTCATGAGGAAATGGCGACCACCAGAAGTACCCTCCAATAGTGACTGGGATGTTATTTATCAAATAGTTGTCCCCACTAAATACCGGAATGAAATAATAAGCCCGGCTCATGAAAATCCAATGGCTGGACATTTGGGAGTTAGGAAAACCTACTCTCGTATTCAACAGTGTTTTTACTGACCCAAGCTTCGACAGGATGTTGTTGAATTTTGTAAAACCTGCCATACCTGTCAAATTGTAGGAAAACCCAACCAGAAGATTCCTCCTGCTCCCCTTCAACCAATCCCTGCTTTTGAGGAGCCATTTAGTAGAATTATTATTGATTGTGTTGGCCTATTGCCTAGAACAAGATCTGGAAATGAATATCTTCTTACCATCATGTGTGCTTCTACACGATTTCCTGAGGCTATACCTCTAAGAAATATTAAAACGAAGACTATAGTTAAGGCCTTGATAAAATTTTTCACGACTTTTGGTCTACCCAGGTTAGTGCAATCAGACCAAGGCTCAAATTTTATGTCAAACATTTTTCGGCAGGTTATGTATGAGCTCAAAATTAAGCAGAACACATCAAGTACCTACCATCCCGAAAGTCAAGGAGCTCTTGAACGCTTCCATCAAACATTGAAGACCATGATAAAGGCCTATGGGGAGGATAATGAGAAGGATTGGGATGAAGGAGTACATCTCCTCTTATTTGCAGTCCGTGAGACTGTACAGGAATCTCTGGGGTTCAGCCCTTTTGAATTAGTGTTTGGACACTCAGTGAGGGGTCCACTCACTGCTTTGAAGGAGAAATGGCTCGAGGAAGAGCCACCTGAAATTTCTCTTCTGGACTATGTGTCCACTTTTAAGGAAAAACTGCACCAGGCCAGAGAAATGGCAAATAAACATTTACAGAAAGCCCAGAGTCATATGAAGACCTGGTATGATAAAAAGGCAAAATTTCGCACCTTTAAACCTGGGGACAAGGTGCTAGTCTTATTCCCTTTAAAGGGCAATGCTTTACAAGCAAGATATTCAGGCCCTTATATTGTTAAGCACAAGATCAGTGATACTGATTATGTTGTTGAGACTCCCGATAGACTCAAAAATACTCAGCTGTGCCATATAAATATGTTGAAAACATATTATGAGAGAGAACCAAACTCTCTACCAGTCTCAACAGTCACCCACATGGATGAGCTGGAAAATCCAGTAGAGGATATTCATGAAGGCAGCGAAAATGTACCTCTGAAGTTACAGAACTCAGATGTCCTGAGAGATCTACAAAATAAAACAGATTATTTACTGCCTGACCAAAGAAAAGATTTAGTTGATTTAATTTTCAAATATCAACACTTATTTCCCGATGTGCCTAGTAGGACATCTGTTATTTTTCATGATGTTGATGTAGGAGAGGCAAATCCCATCAAACAGCATCCATATAGATTGAACCCTTTCAAAGCTGAGATCATGAGAAAGGAAATACAGTATATGCTGGACAATGATATCATAGAACCTAGCCATAGCAACTGGAGTTCGCCCTGTATACTTGTCCCAAAGCCTGACGGGAGTTACCGATTTTGTACGGATTACCGTAAAGTGAACAGCCTCACCAAAACAGACAATTATCCAATTCCAAGAATTGATGACTGCATTGACAAACTTGGCCATGCTAAATTTGTGACAAAATTTGACTTGTTAAAGGGTTATTGGCAAGTCCCTTTAACAGAAAGAGCAAAAGAAATATCTGCTTTTGTTACCCCATTTGGTTTGTATCAATATAAAGTTACCCCTTTTGGCATGAAAAATTCCCCGGCAACATTCCAGCGCATGGTTAACCACTTAATTGCAGACCTAGATCACAGTGAAGCTTATATTGATGATGTTATTATACACACAGATACAAATTGGTCTGATCATCTAAAGCATATTCAAGAATTTTTTGACAAAGTGACCCAAGCCAACCTAACTATTAACTTGGTAAAATCAGAATTTGGCAAAGCAACTGTAAATTATTTAGGTCATGTTGTGGGTCAGGGGCAGGTGAGGCCGATTGTGGCAAAAGTTGATGCCATTGTAAATTTTCCAGTACCAAGCTCTAAAAAAGAGCTCATGAGATTCTTAGGCATGGCTGGATATTATAGAAAATTTTGTTTAAATTTCTCAGATGTTGTCTCCCCTTTGACCAGTTTATTGAGCAAAAGGGTTAGGTTTGTTTGGACTGAGGAGTGCCAGAAATCCTTTAACAGAATAAAAACTTTATTAAATAATTCCCCTGTCCTGGCCAGTCCCAATTATGAAAAGCCCTTCAAATTATTTATAGATGTGAGTGACAATGGAGCAGGTGGGTATATTGCCCAGGAAGATTCCCCAGGTATTGATCACCCTGTATGTTATTTCTCCAGAAAATTTCTCAAACATCAAAAGAATTACTCTACAGTAGAAAAAGAAACTTTGGCTCTAATTTTGGCATTAACCCATTTTGATGTGTATCTAGGAACCACTCAAAGCCCAATTACAGTTTACACCGATCATAACCCCTTAACTTTTATCAATAAAATGAAAAACAAGAATCAAAGATTATTGCGGTGGAGTTTAGCCCTTCAAGATATAATTTAGAGATTAGGCATATTTCGGGAAGAGATAATGTTGTAGCTGATGCTCTTTCCAGAATATCCTAATTTAAAATAAATATGATCGGTCCCTTTTCACTTCAAGTGTATATATGTTTATTTTTAAAAAAAAAAAAAAATTGTGAAGATTATCATGTGTGTATTGTAAACCAGTCAGAGACTGCTAAAGTTATATAAAAAGTTTTCAGTACCTTCAAACTTTTTCTTTTAAGGAGGGGTGTGTTATAGCCCCCATATTATATCGAGATTGATATATCCTTAGTGAATAATTATATGAGATAGATATTTTTTTATTATTGCTGCATTTTCTGACTGGTCTGACTCATTTGCACTCATTGACCTTGTTTACATCTTTGTTACACTGATCTACAATTATTGTACATATAGCTGTTGATTGTTTAAGTAGGTCAGGGACCTTGTTTACTTGGATTGTGACAGAATCACCTGGAGACTGATAGAAACTGACAGAACATTGTAGACATTTCATCTTCTAGGATATTCTACTGTATCTGGTTACTATATAAAGGTTTGTCAACAAAAAAAAAAACTCATTCTTTTAGAAAGCCATTTCAGAAAGACTCACTTCAGTTGTTTCCATTGGAGATTATTATTGTTTCAGAATAGTGCATTTATTATAGAAGCAGTGCTTCTTTGTGAATTTGGAAGATTGATTCCAAAAGAGAATTCTGAAGAGAATTTGTTCGTCTTGAAAAAGAGAATTTATACTTTTTGAATTTTGCAGAGCATTTTATTATATTTTATTGGAGACTGCTGAAATTTCAAAGTGAGAATTTTATTACAAATCTACGGGATACTGTTTCTGAAAAGACATTCTTGGATTTAATACTACATCTACCAGCTGGTAACTTTCTTCAGAAGATACTTCACCACTGGATTACTGGATTCTGTCAAACTGTACTTTGGACTAATTCTATAATTGATAAGTACCATTGTTTTTATTTTCTGTAACCCAATTAGTGTAAAAGATCTTTGTATTATTTTTTTTTAATTAAATTTCAGAATAGTTAAATTCATAGTTTTTGTTGCTGATTTTCAGATTTCTTTCTGTTAACAATATCAATAAAATTTCCATACCGTAACACTTGTGTTTCATTTTAAGTCTTTACATTTTTTTGTAGACTCACTTGTTACAATGGCTGGAGTTGACAGTCACAGAACCAGAGAAAAGAAACAATGCATCTATGAAAGTACAAGATACTTTTGTTGTGTACCTTGTGGAGACCAGGTAATTTATTTATATTGCTTACAGTACCGGGCCTCAAAACTTGACCCAATTTGCTGGAATCAGTTTTGATTCTTGCAAACTTTGAAGAATCAGTTTTCAGGTCTTAAATAATTTAGAATTTGACAGTGGTGTTCAGACCTGTCATTCTGAGGAGGGCAGTCGCCCTTGCCAGCTATTGCCTGCCTCAATGGAAAATTGTACAGGAGGCAATCGCCCACCTCACACCATATTTTGCGCGGACGACTGAATAGGGTTGTGCTATTGTTTCAGCGGAGGGAAAATGTGGTCATAATGCGTAAACAGAGAAAAATACTGTATTGCAGAGTAAATGTATGCTTATTTGGTACAGACAATAACACATTCCCAATTTTACTGTGTGCGTGCAGATGACATAACAAGCTCGTTCCAAAGCGTGATCATAACCTATGTTTTTGAGACAAAAAATGAAAAAATAATGAAAATTAATTGGTCACTTTTGACCAGTTTTGGCCATTACATTGGGTAAAGGGTTAAAGGGAAATTGTGTTAAATACTCAATGTTTCTTTGAAATTCAATGTTGCTAATATTTTAATGTATAATTCCACTTTTAAATTTGAAACTGGACATGCCATGATGGAAGTAACACATGTGAATGATACGATACTGTTAATACTAATACTAGAATAACCCTCAGTACCCCCTCTCAGCTCAATTAACTGGTAGAGTGCTAAGTTTTTTGAGGTGTTAAAATTTGTTCACATTTTATTGCCTTGCTACAATTTATGGGAGAGTGCCTACAGGCACTCTCCCATAAATTGTAGCAGGGCAATTCCATCCAGACTAAATAATATCACATCAAGAATTAATTGAAGCACATTCACAGAATATCAAGCCTTTGAGCTGTGGTACCTGAACTTCAGGATAAAGCCCAAAAATGGGCTTCCAGCACTCTACCAAAAATAACTCTCCTGGGCTTAATTAAGGAAGGTGTGGCCCTCCTTCAGTTTTGAAAATGGCAGACCTGAGTTCTACACCCTTGTGATAGTAAATATTCTGTTGTGAAAAAAAACATTAACAGCATAGAGAATTCTTGTATTTTCCTCCCTCATAATAATGTAGCACTTGTGACCAAGTTGTTCTGTCTGTTAAAATCTTGGCTGCCTCAACTTGCAGCTTGCAGCCAAGAAATCACAAGAAACCACTGCCAAGGTACTGTACCTTCCATGAGCAGGACCACAAAAAATCTGTATGTTCAATATGTTGGAACAAATGTTCTATATGTACATCTAAAGCAAGAAGCTCACAAAAATTGAAATTATGCCCTTGTGGGTTAAACTTTAGGAACAATATACATTTTTTCCTATTTCTTCTTGAGATCCTGATTCAGATTGAGGTTTACAGAGGGTAAATTTAGTGATGCTACCCCGCTATAGCAGGGTAGCATCACTAAATTCACCCTCTGGGGACCTCATTTTGCAGATGTTGGTCTGCTTATTTTCTGGCTTGGTGATAGGTCATTTTGCGATGTCGCAGGCAGTAAAGCTGGGAGGTTGTGGGATTTACACTGCGGTTGCGGTTTCGTTTTTTTAAATGAAAAACCTTGTTTGCTGTTTCAGTTGTCCATGAGCATATAGAAACCATCCATATATACCTATCAGATCGCCTCTATAATTACAACATCTTCCACTAACAACTAACAAGGAATCATCTGCTGATTGTATCAGTTGAATAAATCATTATAACATATCTGCTTGTAATGTTGTAAAATGTCAGGCCCAAAAAAAAAAAAAAAAAGTAAAAGTTGCTCATTTAGGTCATTGTAACACTAAATTTCCATCCGACTTCAGCTGTGAATTTGAAACCGATTTTAATGTTCAAGCTTTTCAAAATTACATGTAGAAATAAATATATCGGACAGTATAAATGAAGAGCAAGTGGCAAGTTATAGTTCATCAAAGGAAACTGTATTTGATAAACTGATGAACATTTTACAATACAGGTTTGCGGTCATGTCTAGATGAAAATGTCACCTTTTGGTTGCGATCAGTCAACGGTGATGGCTGCCCGAGCCGAAAACCTTTAGCACAGTCTACAGGTCATATTTATGAAGGGATTTCATTGCAACTTGGTAGGATGACTCTGTATAATGTCTAGATGAGAACGTCCCCTTTTGGTCAGCATTGGTCAACTGAGAAGGCTACAGGGGCCCAAAGCCCAAACACCTTTAGCACAGTCAAGAGGTCGTATTTATGAAGGGATTTCATTGTAACTTGGTAGGATGACTCCAGATAATGTTTAGATGAGAACATCCCCTTTTGGTTGCAGCCATTCAAACGTGAAGGCTGCCCGAGCCCATAACCTGAAAACCTTTAGCACAGAATACAGGTCGTTTTTATGAAGGCATTTCATTGTAACTTTGTAGGATGACTCAGTATAATGTCTAGATGAGGACGTCCCCTTTTGGTTGCGGTCGGTCAACTGTGATGGCTACACAGTCCCGAAGCCTGAAAACCTTTAGCACAGTCTACAGGCCGTATTTTTAGAGGGATTTCATTGTAACTTGATAGGATGACTCGTTTTGGAATAATTTCACTGTCACTTGGTAAATTTGGTTGACATACATTAACTGTAAGGGCCACATTAATCCACCCCTCAGTTCTTTAGTACAGTCTACACCTCAAATTATTTTTATTGAAAACATAACATACAGGGAACAGAAATGAACATATTCTCAAATATCACAATTCTTGTCTTATTTCATAATCCTTTCATAAACATTGAACATTATTCCAAACACAACACACAGTCAGGTAAAGCTACAGTGTCATTGAATATGTTGTCCTAACTTTTTGAGTATCTTTTTCTGTTCGCTGCTAAGACAAAAGTCACAAACTGTTCCGTGTTTACATTTACCTATTCCTTGCTATGAAATTTCTGGCGGGAATATGTTGCGAGACATGAAAGTGGTGTGCTAAGAAGTTATTATATGCCCCATTGATCAAGAGCCCCTCATCCGACATTGACCATCGAAAAACAAATTTTAAAATGCTAGATTTTAAAATAGTTTTTTTTATGACATACGTTCATACTTTTAAACAGTTCAATAAAATCAAAACATGGTTTTTCTGAAACACGTTTGTGAATACCAAACAGTCAATTTATTCTGAAAGCACCATTACTCACTCTGAGGGATATTTTTATACCACTACCACGTTGTCTTCTGATGTCATATATGTTCATTAATGGACAATATTTTTATACCACAACCAATGGCCCAGACTAGCTGATGCTAACTCAAATTAATCCAGGGCCAAACACAAATTTTGCCCCCCAATCCCCAAAATTTGCATATAAAACCGAAAAAATTAAGACCTATATGGTCCTCCATACTTTTGTGGTCTGCGCATGCGCAGTATCCAGGAAGGTACCGAAATTGGCGCAAACCTTCATTCTTTGTTTGGCCCTAAAGTCAGTAACAGTGAACTGACATCTGTGCTTTTAAATCTTCTTTTTTGAGGACGCCAGACAGTGCCAGACACAAATCAGTGAAAGAATTGGTGGATCCAAGGCTGTAAATGGATAATGGAAGTGAACAACGGTGGTTGGAAACATTCAGGGCTGTAACTTTATAATAATTATAAAAATTATTTCATGTTTCCCAATTTTGGGACATACACCTGACGTCATCATTCTTGTTAATGATTAATCCACTGTTTGTTAAGTGTTCCTTCCCTATCCTTCCTTGAAGCCCTTCTGTTAAACTCCTAAGCTTTTTGACTATTTTTTATTGAAATTTTTTATTAAATTTCTTGGGAGTTACAGAATGTTTATCCCCATGATTACGTCCTCACCCTAGGGGTGTTAGGTTGTTTTGGTCTTGCATCTTCTATCCGATGTATCGTTTTTTCTTCATATGAAGATCTAGCTTTGCATCTGGTAGCATTTAAATCGGTTACTGACTTTGGGTCTTTTTGTGTGCCTGATGTCTTGTTTCTGTTTTTATCCTTTGACGTTGTTTACATTGGCAACGTCCTTAAATATATGTAGTATTTAGTATTATATTACTGTAGGATTATTGTAGGATATATTGATTATGACTCTGGTTGTGCAGCTAAAAAAATTTGGATTTTGTCCACACTTAGGCACTATTGGGATGCCCTTGGGCTCATCATGTTCCCTTTGGGAGCTTAGGTTCTTTCAAACTTTTTTAAAAAAATGTTTTGATTTAATTTTTTTCGATTTTAGTTTTGATTGCTGTTATTCATGTATCTTTATCATATATTTTATTGTCGAGTTTGTAGGAGTGCTATCAACTTTGTATTTTGATTGTAATTATGAAAGCTTATTACTCTAGTTAAGTTAGTGTTCTTAATCCCTTGCAAGCAGCTAGCTTGATCAGTGAAGCGTTTACTCCTTAAAACCAAAAGCTCTCCCAGCGACGACAGAAATAGGTAGGGAGTCAGGAAGTTTCTTTTCGGGAGGCTCGGTGAGGTATGACAAGGCCACAAGCGGGAGAGGTCTCTCTCTAAGCCAACAACATTTGGGGCCAAATGTCGTTTTGAGAAACTTGCACCAGTTGGAGCATACGTCCACACCTGCTGCTCGGGACGCTCCGTCTAGACTGCAGCCAGCCTTGACTACAGTCACGGCTTCTTCCGCTGTGTTAAAAAAAGCACACATGACCGCATGCTAGCTACCCGACTTCAGATATCCAGCCAGCTGCACGACGACGGATCCATTCTTCGCCTGTGAAGTCTGGATGCGATGTCTTACTCAGATCACCTTACCAGAGCTATGGCGCAATGTCTTAATGGGAAGGAATTTGAGGACGTTTGTTCCTCTCTTAGAGTTCTTTCCAGGGCAATCATGTATGCCATGTACAACTCCGCCCTGACAGTGGCAAATTTGGAGTTGATCAGACGTGATGCTGACTTGCGTCCTCATCACTTATAGATGACAAGGTGAAAAGCTCTCTCCGAGTCACTCCGGTCTCCGGACATTCTCTGTTTGACGACAAGCTTTTGTTAGTCTATGAGCAGGCTACAAAGAAAGCTTCCAGTGCATTGCTTTTAAAGTCGGTCTCTCAACAACACGCTTCAGCAGCCCTGGGTGAACGAGGTCGTTCCGCATCTAAGTCATCAAAAGGGAACTCCTCGCGAGGGTACAAGAAACCCTCTTATAATTACTCCGGCCGGATACTGCGCATGTGCAGTTCACAAAAGTATGGAGGACCATATAGGACTTCATTTTTTCGGTTTTATATGCAAATTTTGGGGATTGGGGGGCAAAGTTTGTGTTTGGCCCTGGATTAATTTGAGTTAGCACCAGCTAGTCTGGGCCATTGGTAAGTATAAAAAATATACAAATTATTTAAAATTTTTCATTTTTTCCACATTATAATCTGCAATTAATAACACCTCATCAAAGAGAAGAATGTCAAATTTGTCTGTAGAAGACAATGTTACACTGTCAGGCACATGCTCACTGCTGCCCACGCAAAAAACAATCTGCAGGGCACTCGACTGTTGGCAGTTTGATACAAAGTTAACAAACATTTATCTGTGACTTGACAGCCCAAGCAATAGGGATCTGCGAATCACAAATTTCTTTTCGAATCGAATCTCGAATCGAATCGTGTCTCTGATATCGACATCGAATCAAATCCCAAATCGAATCTTAATAGACAAGTTATTTCATATTGCATCAAACAGAAGTTACGGAACACTGTGATGACCCTTACGCGACGGAGTGAACACCTTAAACACCAATAACTAAATATTCTCTGTAGCACCATCGCTGAAACAGCTAGGCCTATTGTCCATAGTTTTAGTTTTTGAAGGCCTAACTTTGTTACTATTCACGTTCTTAATAACTGTTCATTCAACATTCCAACACCTTAACCCTTTCATGTTATATCGAGTACAAACCCTTTCATGTTATATCGAGTACATATCATTGTAAATCGACAAATGTTTGGTAGTTTTGACAATGCGTGTGTCATCAAAAGAATTCTAACGTCTCACAGTCAAATACTATTTATTTTCCCCGACTCTATCCCATAAAATATCAGTATAGCAGTTATCTGGTTGACAACTTTTCCAACAGGTTATGCTGATAACCATTTCAGCACTAGTAAATGCACTGTCCACATGTGGATTATGACCAATCTGCGGCGACTTAAGATTTTATAAAATAACCAGATTGCAGCCTGACAATTCTTCCAAAAGTTACAGTCCTTGACACTGGGTTAAAAGCTTGCTCCTTTTTCAAAGCATTGAATTGATTTTGGCTAAAGCTTGCAAACCTGTTTTATAAATTATTTATTGGGGTTTAACCCTTTACCTAATGAATCGCCTGCTTCCGCCCGCGTAATATGCAAATTGAGCAGTTGAAAAAATTAAATTTTTCAAAATATTTCCACAAAACCATATCATGTGAACCCTCATTGGAACGAGCTCATTGAGCTCGTTCCAATGAGGGGTCACATGATATAGATTTGTTGAAATTTTAAAAAAAAAATTACATTTAAAATAATAAATTTTGATATCGTCTGCTTTGGGTAAAGGGTTATCAACACTTTCAACAGCCAGCATCATATTGTGTCAAACAGTTTTACTGGCGGTACCCAGACAGAACCACCAAACAATGGTGATTAACTGTCAGACTCACCAACTTCCTATCCTGGCACAACCATCGACCTTTCAGTCTGAAATGTAGTGTGCTACACCACCACTCTTCCCTCCCATACATTTATAGTAGGATGAGGTTAAGTGAATTTTGGGGGGGGGGGTGCAGTAGTGGGTACAGGTGCAGACTGCAAGCCGAGAGGTCCTTGGTTCGAATCCCACCTGCGGCAACCACGTTGTGGCCTTGGGCAAGACACTTCACCCCCATTGCCCACGTGGGGGCACGGTGACGCTGTGTACTAAGGCGTACTGCATGTCGATGGTGCACTTATCTTCAACCAACGCTAACCCTGCTTGTGTGGAGTTAGTATGTTGGGGAGCTGACAGTAGCTCGCCGTTGCTCGGTGGTTCTCTCCGGGTACTCTGGCTTCCTCCACCTGTAAAACTGTCATGGTCATGATTAGCCATTGTGCAGAAATATGTGACCTTAAACACCAATAAATAAAATGTGAATTTTGAGGAGGAAAAAGATTTTGTGGTTGTTTTCACTTGTCACATTGACATTTAGTGCTGCCGCGGTTATCCGGATAACCGGTTAACCTGTGGTTAAAACTTTGACCGGTCAAGAAAATGTTTTAACCGGTTAACCTTACATTCACTATACTCGCCATATATGTCCGTGTATAAGTTGTCCCCGTGTATAAGTCGTTTGGGATGCAACAGAAATAGGTAAGTTTTCACGAGTTACCACGTGGTGAATAAGATAAAAGAATAAAGGAAAATTATTATTAAAGATTTAAAAAATACTCGCATTTATTTGTTTTTTGTTGTTTGTTTATCACCCCAATGTCTTCATCCCTGTCAAGAAAATCCAACGTTCGTTTGGGACTGAAACTTCGTAGTTTCAGAATCAGAGCACCATTTGCGCCGTAACCTGCACAGTTGTTGTGATTAAGTTGTTTTTTCTGAACCGCGAGAACGTTCCAGAAAAACCAATAAAAATACAACAAATGCGCAGGTTACAGCTCAAATTATTTTCAAATTGTTGTCCCACCTAAGCATTGTTGGTGCTATTGAAACTAACTTTACCTGGTGCACTTGTGAATAATTTATAACCGGACATTACACATCAGTGAACTGGAGTTCATGGAATAAATAAATACGTCTCTCCAGTTATTACTGGCAAACATTTAATGTGTTATTATTTATTTTTTCGTTATTATTTTGATGATTTTGTATTTTTTATGGTTTCATCCATATTGGCCCCACAAACCTGTTGATTTCCGGTACACGCACTGATGTAAACACATGGGCGATTGAACAACAACGACTAAATAGAATACTTCCTTATTATTATTTATGGCCAATGTAAATAACATTGGCCGGCCCGATATAATAGTTACAGTTGAAGCAAGAACACACTACAAATATAGGTACCTTAAATGTGGTTAACCACGGTCAAACACGCTGGTTAACCGGTCAGAAAAAAGTCTTAACCGCGGCAGCACTATTGACATTCTGTTCTATGTCCAAGTTTTGGTTTTTTTTTTTTATTTAATTCAATTTTTGTTTTTAGAATAACAGAAACAGATTTGAAAGGTTTTGGACAAGGAACGACATCTGTATGGAGAAGATATAGTGAATTTGAATTACTCAAGAATTATTTGGAAATCAGTTATTCGTTTGTTGTCGTTCCTCCTCTTCCAGAAAAGAAAGTAAGCCAAAGTTCTTTTTATTTCATGCCTGTTCTATGAAATCCCTATCTACAGCAACACTAAACCATGCAGAAAATGAAAATCAGTTCTGCAGATATGTGAGGAACGGAAATCATTGATGGACTATTTTTAAATAGAAGCAAATTTTCACTGGAATTTTCTACAAATCATGCTCCGCAATTACAATTTGAATCGTTTGTGATATCTAAAAATCATCCCCTGAGTTCCAGTGTGTTCTATGTGCCAGTGGGCACGTAGAACACATTGGAACTCGGGGAACGAAATAGTAATAGGGGTTCCCCTTGCAAATTTGGTTGGTGATAAAATGTGTTCTTTTTGTTGATAGTTGTTGTGTGTCATTCTAATAATGTTTTTTCTGGACATTGTGAAGGCATGTAATAAACACAGAATGACACGCATGTATAAATGAGTTAATAGATATGCGGTGGCCTCTCGTTCTATTCTTCCGCGCTGGTACTAGTGCCATATCAATTTATTTTTTATTTCTGGTTATAGACAAACAGTGGTGAAGGGAGGAGGATTTTGTTAAAAGATATTTTATTTGTGGTTATTGACAAACAGTGGGGAAGTCTGGAAGGGAGGAGGATTTTGTTAAAAGATATTTTATTTGTGGTTATTGACAAACAGTGGGGAAGTCTGGAAGGGAGGAGGATTTTGTTAAAAGATATTTTATTTGTGGTTATTGACAAACAGTGGGGAAGTCTGGAAGGGAGGAGGATTTTGTTAAAAGATATTTTATTTGTGGTTATTGACAAACAGTGGGAAAGTCTGGAAGGGAGGAGGATTTTGTTAAAAGATATTTTATTTGTGGTTATTGACAAACAGTGGGGAAGTCTGGAAGGGAGGAGGATTTTGTTAAAAGATATTTTATTTCTGGTTATTGACAAACAATGGGGAAGTCTGGAAGGGAGGACGATTTTGTTAAGAGATATTTTATTTGTGGTTATTGACAAACAGTGGGGAAGTCTAGAAGGGAGGAGGATTTTGTTAAAAGATATTTTATTTGTGGTTATTGACAAACTGTGGGGAAGTCTGGAAGGGAGGAGGATTTTGTTAAAAGATATTTTATTTGTGGTTATTGACAAACAGTGGGGAAGTCTGGAAGGGAGGAGGATTTTGTTGAAAGATATTTTATTTGTGGTTATTGACAAACAATGGGGAAGTCTGGAAGGGAGGAGGATTTTGTTAAGAGATATTTTATTTGTGGTTATTGACAAACTGTGGGGAAGTCTAGAAGGGAGGAGGATTTTGTTAAAAGATATTTTATTTGTGGTTATTGACAAACTGTGGGGAAGTCTGGAAGGGAGGAGGATTTTGTTAAAAAATATTTTATTTGTGGTTATTGACAAACAGTGGGGAAGTCTGGAAGGGAGGAGGATTTTGTTAAAAGATATTTTATTTGTGGTTATTGACAAACTGGGGAAGTCTGGAAGGGAGGAGGATTTTGTTAAAAAATATTTTATTTGTTGTTATTGACAAACAGTGGGGAAGTCTGGAAGGGAGGAGGATTTTGTTAAAAGATATTTTATTTGTGGTTATTGACAAACAGTGGGGAAGTCTGGAAGGGAGGAGGATTTTGTTAAAAGATATTTTATTTGTGGTTATTGACAAACAGTGGGGAAGTCTGGAAGGGAGGAGGATTTTGTTAAAAAATATTTTATTTGTGGTTATTGACAGTGGGCAAGTCTGGAAGGGAGGAGGATTTTGTTAAAAGATATTTTATTTGTGGTTATTGACAAACAGTGGGGAAGTCTGGAAGGGAGGAGGTTTTTGTTAAAAGATATTTTATTTGTGGTTATTGACAAACAGTGGGGAAGTCTGGAAGGGAGGAGAATTTTGTTAAAAGATATTTTATTTGTGGTTATTGACAAACAGTGGGGAAGGGAGGAAGAAGTGCCCCATTTTTCAATTATGTGTCATGATGCAATGCACACATATCAATGAGTTGGGAGTAAGTACAAAAAGGAGTGTCCCACTCTCTTAGGTTGGGTCAGGGACAAGCCTGGAAGAAGTCATCTGCAGAATGAGGTCCCCAGAGGGTGAATTTATTACTAAATTTACCATCTATGAACCTCATTCTGAATCCATTTGAGTCCATTTCTGAATTCATTTGGTCTGTTTGAGTAATTTTCTTGTTGGGTTGTTTCTGGTAATTAGATATACTCGTTTCCAATTACCCTCCGAATATGCTCCCACTTCATCCTATCCCTTCCAGGGTCCTGCTAACCATTTGTCACTATAGAAACTAAGATGGCAACCTCCAAATATAGAATGGATGGCACGTATTACCCTAATTACACCTGCTTTGCATGTTCACTGACACTCTTATCACAGTATTGATTTCACAACATGGCCAATCACCTGGGCTACCATGCGATCAATACATGTCCAGTAGGCATATAGAACACATTGGAAATCCAGGGACAATGTGACACCCACAGTACACCGCTGTCGCATGAGATCCCCCAGAATTGTGTTTTAAGTGTGCGATCTATGCTACTCAATCACACACCAACCAAATTCAAAGGTGCCATGATCACAAAGGGCTTCATAAGGGGCATATTACCCACAATTTTTTCTTTCCTTTCTTTTTTCTCTCCAGAAATACATGTACCATCAGAATCTTTTGATACATGGTATGCAACATTAATATGGAAGCAGATTTATGTTTGTTTAAACCAAGTCCCTGACTTTATATTTGGGCTGCCTTTTTAACAGTGCAATATGAAGAATAGTCTTTAAAAATATTCTTCAGATCCGCCTGTCAGAATGTTGATATTTGATATTCAGCATCTTTAGAGATGGAGAGGTCAGATTCAAGTTTGTTTAAATTAAGTCCCTTGGTTTCTGGGTTCATATTTGGGTCCAAATTTTAACTTCACTCAATATGAAGAATATTATTTACAAATCTTCTTCTTGAGCCGTACCAGTCAGAATCCTTTGTTATTTGGTTTACATCAACCTTAGAGGGGGCAGATTCAAGTGCATTCAAATCATGTCCCTTGGTTGATATTCAGGCTAACATTTCCATTGGATATTTTTTTTTTATTTTGTTTGACGATTAACTGTGATATGAACTTGCGCATATCCTTACATCATGTTGTTGCACTATATTTTTCAGGAGTTATTGCCATGTTTCACTTAGATTATTGAACAAGCCCATCTCATACTGTTTCTGCAACTAGTCTCACACTTTTTATTGGATATTTTTTTAGATTTTATATAATGAATAACCTACAGCACCTTACATCCCAAGAGATTGGATATTTTTTTTAGATTTTATATAATGAATAACCTACAGCACCTTACATCCCAAGAGTTTGGATATTTTTTTAGATTTTATATAATGAATAACCTACAGCACCTTACATCCCAAGAATTTGGATATTTTTTTTAGATTTTATATAATGAATAACCTACAGCACCTTACATCCCAAGAGTTTGGATATTTTTTTAGATTTTATATAATGAATAACCTACAGCACCTTACATCCCAAGAGTTTGGATATTTTTTTAGATTTTATATAATGAATAACCTACAGCACCTTACATCCCAAGAGTTTTGATTTTTTTTTTAGATTTTATATAATGAATAACCTACATCACCTTACATCCCAAGAGTTTGGATATTTTTTTAGATTTTATATAATGAATAACCTACCGCACCTTACATCCCAAGAGTTTGGATATTTTTTTTAGATTTTATATAATGAATAACCTACAGCACCTTACATCCCAAGAGTTTGGATATTTTTTTAGATTTTATATAATGAATAACCTACAGCACCTTACATCCCAAGAGTTTGGATATTTTTTTAGATTTTATATAATGAATAACCTACAGCACCTTACATCCCAAAAGTTTGGATATTTTTTTAGATTTTATATAATGAATAACCTACAGCACCTTACATCCCAAGAGTTTGGATATATTTTTATACTGTACCAATGACCCAGACTTAGCTGGTGCTAACTCTAACAAAACCAGGGCCAAACACAAATTTTGCCCCCCAATCCCCAAAATTTGCATCCAAAACAAAAAGAAATCATGTCCTAAAGGACCTCCATACTACGCCCCCACTGCGCATGCGCAGTGTCACGGACGTCCCGAAATTGGCGCCAATTATCATTCTCTGTTTGGCCCTTCATCAGTCAACATCTCACTGATCTTTGTGCTTGTAAATCTCAGTTTAAAGGATGCCAGACACGTAATTTTTGGAGAAATGGTGATTCTAAGGAGGATATAGAAGGAGGAGAGGAAAAAGAACTGACAAAAAATAATCAGGGCTGTACTTAAAATTTTTTGATGAAATTATGTTAAGTTGCCTATTTTCGAGGCATGGGCCTCTTGTTGTCATTCTTGCTAAATGTTGCACTGCTTATTCAGTGTTTCCTCTCCCCTAGCCTTCTAAAGTCCCCCCTTGCAATTCTCCCATGCTTTTGGCATATTTTTGAGAAAGTTCATTTCTAAAATTTTCCTGGGAGAGTTGCTTGGATACAGAATGTTTTCTGTTATTTTCCCCATAGTTACGTTTTCACCCATGGGTGTATAAACGTTGTGTTCTGCATCTTCCATCTGATGTTCTGCAGATTTTCCCCTGGGAGTCTCTGTCTTGCATCAGATAGAGTGTAATTTTGATGACTGATTTCGGGCCAGTTTTTTCAGTGCCTGGAGTCATGTTTTCTGGTATTTTACACTGTTTGTTTACATTGGCAACAGCCTTTTTTGAGGGGGGCTGTTTGCCTTTGGTGTAGTTTATCTCACTATAAGATACATTTATATTATCCGTAAGTGTCTCATTAATTATTTAATATAAATTTAAAATTTTTGACCACACTTTGCCATCGGATCCATCGGGGCTCAACGTTACTTTTCAGCAACTTGGGCTTCGCTGAAAAAATATTTTTTCAAAATTATTTTGATTTGCAATTGTTTTTTCATTTATTAATGGATCATGTTATTATGTATCTTTGTGTCAGGGGTTTGTGCGAGTAACTAGGACTTGTTGTTGACTTTTCACAATGAAAGGATATTGTTCAAATTGTAATGGGAAGAAATCTTCCTCTGACTTTCATGATCATTGTATTAATTGTAGTCAGTGTTCTCGCACTAATCCCTGTCCTATATGTCAATATTGGGATGAGAAACATTGGAAACGTGTGTCACGGTATGTTGTTTCTGGAGAAAGGGCTATGCCGGCTCTTTCTCCGCAAGGTCACTCTACTCTCTCAGTTTCTATTTCAGAGGAACAAGAACAGGGTGATGTTTCCATGTTATCTTCTTCAAGTGTGCGTCCGTCGTCACAAATGAATTCAGAGCTAGCGGCAAAAGTGCTCATGGAGATTAGACAAATGTCGTCCGCTAGCTCGCCCGGTGTAGCGTCCATTCACCGAATGGTTCGGCAGCCGGGTTCGTCCGATGCGGTCCAGGAGGAAATTTTGGGTGATGCGAGAACTATAAACATACAAGGTGCACACCCAGTGACGGCGGATAGTAAGCGAGAACGGAGGAAGCCTTTGAATCCGGTTCCTAGCTCGTCCAGGTCCAGCCGGGCCGCGAGCGAGAGAGGCCCCTCTCTCGTACAACAACATCTGGGACCAGATGTTGTGGTACAAAATGTGTCGCAAGCGGAGCATACGTCCATCGCTCGGGACGCTCCGTTGTATAGGCAGTCCGCGGAGACTGCTAAGGCTTCTTCTTCTCGTCAGCACACACGACCGCACCTTGGCTGCGTGACGGCCGATATCTTACCAGCTTCGCCGATCAAGGATTCTTCGGCGACCAGGTCACACCATCCGGCAGCCAGGGATTCAAGACCGATGGACTCCGGACGTTCGCATAGAAAAAGTATGCGGGAGCCATCTGATGTGGAGCTGCCCTCGGCGAAGCAGCGAAAGACTGCGGCTCCGCAGGTCTCGACGCCGGACATTCTTGTGCAGATAGCACAGCTTATCGCAGCATCCCAGCAGCCGACAGAAACGGTGTCGGATCGAGAATTATCCGACGGCGCTGGGTCGGTACGCTCCGCTGAAGCATCGGGGGCGGACGACCGGGAACATCATGAGGTCCGACCGGATGGTGAAAGGGATACGGATGATTTGGAGCTATCCCTTTCGGAACAACATAAAGCTGCCGTGGACTTCATCCGGCACTTTCTCCCTCAAGTTGTTCCGTCGGGCCAGACTGCTGCGGTTCCGGACAAGAGGATTATAGCGTCATTGGACTCTGAATTTTTTGAGCGGTTCAGGGACATCGCTCCCGAGTTTCCGTCGCAGTCCAATAATGTTGCAAGAACATTTGAATTATTGAACGACGCTATATTTAAACTTGCTTCCAAGACGGGGAAAGCAGGTTTCTTGTCCGCTAATACTCTCAACCTGCCTTTCATTAATGCAAGGAATAAATTCGACACGGCAGGACAGGGTATTCCGAGAGTTCCTCTGCGTATGGACGACGAGGCGGAAGACTTAGAGCTATCATTACCATCGTCGGCTTCTATTCCAACCGTGGTGTTGGAAACAGCTATTGCGTCTAACAGAGCCAATTTAGATGCCTTATCTTACGCAGATCACCTTACTAAGGCGTTATCACTGCGCCTTCAAGGGAAAGAGTTTCAGGATATACAATCCTCTTTAAGACTTCTTTCAAGGGCAGTAGCTTATTCCAGGTGTAACTCCGCCCTTTCAGTGGCAAACCTGGAGTTGGTTAGACGTGACGCAGCCCTAGCTACATCCACACTCGTGGATACTAAGGTGAAGAACTCTCTTAGAGTCGCTTCGGTCTTCGGAGAACTTCTCTTTGACGGCAAGCTTTCTGCTATTTATGATAAAATTACAAAGAAAGCTTCGGATTCTCTGTTGTTCAAATCTGCTTCTAAGAAGTCGGATACAGCAGACAAGAATAAGACAGGCACTTCTGGGTCTAATGCGCCCAAAAGAGGTTCCTATAGAGGTTCCGGTGCGTCCTCTTGGTCTTATTCGAGAGACCGCCAGGGTAGCGACTCTCGTTCGGGACGTCCTTCTGGCCGGGACAACCGGTCGGACGCCCCGAGGTCGACGGGGCACGGTGCGGGTCGTGGAGGACGTGGTTTCTCCTACCGCAGGCCTCGCAGGTCCAGGAGGTGATGGCTTAAACCTCTATCGCGTACCGGTTGGCGGAAGGTTGTCGAGCTTTTCACAAGAATGGGCGTCAATTACGGACGACCCTTGGGTGAGAGGAGTGACTTCGGAAGGTCTAAAGATATCCTTCAAACGAAAGCCTCCATTAACTCGAAGTCCAAAGTGGACTCAACTTCCGTCAAATCCGCAGAAAAGAGACGCTCTGTTATCAGAGGTGCAGTCTCTTTTAATGAAGAACGCGGTAGAGGTCGTAGAAAACCAGGAAACTCCGGGATTCTACAGCCATCTGTTTCTGGTTCCGAAACTAGACGGCTCGTTCCGTCCAGTCATAGATTTGAGCTGGATAAACAAGCTGATCGTCGCTCCGAAATTTTATATGGAGACGATTCGGTCGGTCAGAGCGAGTATTCGGGTGAACGATTATGCAACAAGCATAGATCTCAAAGATGCGTACTTTCACGTCATGGTACATCCGACATTCCGAAAGTATCTACGCTTCACAGTCCTAGGAGTGGTGTATCAATTCCGGGCGATGTGCTTCGGATTGAATCTAGCACCCTGGGCTTTCACTCGGGTAATGAACTCGGTAATGATCTATTTCCGAGCTCATTCGTCTGCGGTAACGTCGGCCTACCTGGACGACATTCTTCAGAGGTACGGCAACGAGTTAACGCTTCAGAACGATGTTCAGAATCTACTTCTATTGCTCCGACATCTCGGTTTTATAGTAAACGAGGAGAAGTTGGATCTGGTGCCGTCCAAGTCATTCACTCATCTGGGAATGAGCTTCGAGATGCACAACAATCTCGTTCGTCTGCCGTTAACCAGAGCGAAATTAGTCAGTTGTTACGCTCGCTATTGTCTGCATGCAGACAAAGTCACAGCGAGAGAATTTATGAGACTGATAGGTCTGTGCGGAGCCGCTGCGGATCTCATTCCGATGGGGCGGTTACGCACACGTCCTCTCCAAATTTTCTTGACTCAGAATTGGAGTGTGAAAATTCATTCGCTCGACGTAGACGTTCTCTTGTCAGATCAAGTGAAACAAGAGATTCAGACTTGGGCAAACATTCAGTTGTTAACTCAGGGAGTTCCTCTGCAGTTGCCGGATCCGAGTTTTACCATTATGACAGATGCCAGTCAAACAGGTTGGGGTGCATCATTAATCCCAACGGATTCGAGATGCCAGGGTCTTTGGGAACCGCAATTCCTGTGCAAGCACATAAACATCAAGGAAATGATGTCAATTTGGCTTGCGTTACGTCATTGGATGGACATTATTCACAATGCTCATGTCCAAATCCTATCCGACAATACGACAGTAGTGGCGTATATACGGAATCAGGGAGGCACTCATTCAGTTCCGTTGTTCAATCTAACGGAAAGAATCCTTCTGTTTGCGCTAGAACATCACGTTCTTCTTTCGGTCCGTCACATACCGGGTCGTCTGAATGTGCTAGCAGACTCCCTTTCACGAAAGGGTCGCTTGTTGCCGTCGGAGTGGACTCTCAACAAACAAATATTCAATCAGATTTGCTACCAATGGGAACGGCCAATGATAGACTTATTTGCGACACATCTCAACAATCAGTTGCAGACGTATGTGTCTCCGTGTCCGGATCCAAGAGCATTTGCAGTAGACGCTCTATCGATCCCTTGGGACGGAATGATAGGATATGCGTATCCTCCAGCGCCGTTAATTCAACAAGTATTGCTAAAGATAAAACAATCTCAATGCAAGATTCTGTTGGTAGTATCTCTGTCGCCACAGAGACCGTGGATAAATCTACTCACGTGTCTGTTGTGGGACCTACCGCAAAAGCTTCCTCCACGGGAGGATCTTCTTTCGCAGGGGAAATCGTGCCAACTCCATCACAACCCGCAAGGTCTCAACCTTCACGTTTTTCACTTTACAGGACGAGCAGTGGATGCGATTTCTAACTGTAGGAGGACCTCCTCTTCGCTAAACTATGCGGCTAAGTGGAAGGTTTTTCGTTGTTGGTGTAGGGATCATTCTGTAGATATATTCGATCCCTCTATACCAGACATTGCAAACTTTCTAGTATACTTGTTTGACGAAATCAAACTGCAGCCTGTTACTATTAAGGGTTATAGGTCTATGTTATCTGATACCTATGCACATCATGATAGTTTACAAATTGGATCTAATGTCTCTTTATCTAAGTTGGTTAGAAACTTCTCGATAAATAGACCCAGAACTCTTAGATTAAGTCCTAAATGGAATTTAGCTTGGGTTCTTCTTAAATTGAAGGAAAAGCCATTTGAACCTCTTGGGACAGTAGATTTCAAATTCTTATCTTATAAGACAGCTTTTCTCTTAGCTTTCTCTTCTGCTAGAAGAGTCAGTGAGCTTCATGCACTGTCGGTGGATGATTCTCATTATCGTAGTGTCGGGAACACTATCACCTTCACTACTAATGTGGGTTTTTTAGCTAAGAATCAGGCTCCTAATAAATATCCGGAACCTATTGTTATTAAGGCTCTTCCATCTTCAGATGGGCGTAGGCCTTTACTCTGTCCTGTTAGAGCGTTACGTATCTATAAACAGAGATCTCAGTTTATCAGAAAGGGACGGAAACGTTTCTTTCTGTCTTTGATACCTAATAGAAAGGACATTTCGGTCCATTCTATTGCTAGATGGATTCAATTAACTATCCGTACTGCTTATGAGAGTTTATCTTCTTCTCAGCAGTCTGTGCTTAAGATTTCCGCTCATGAAGTAAGAGCTCTTGCTACTTCTTGGGCTTATGCTAATAGTGTTGCTATTACAGATTTAATGAAGGCTGCTTATTGGTCTCAGCCATCCACATTCACGAATTTTTATCTCAGAAATATTGAGTCCATTTCTGGAGACCTGCATTGTTTAGGTCCGTTATCTGTTGCTCAGAATGTCGTCCACTAAACAGTTGCAACTATAGTTATGCAGGCTTTCTGTTCCGGCAGTGACTCCGTCCGGCTGCCCTCTTCGCTCTGGGCTATTTGACCCAGGGCAAGGGGAAGGGGGGGGGGGGGGGGTGGCGAGTGTTCCCTTAGGTCACCTGCTTTTTAGTGAAAAGCAAGGGAATGCCTCCTCCAAGTCAGTATTTCTGAGTCGCTTCCGGGATGGTTTTAAAGTGTAATATTAATGTTAAAATTCATTCATGTCTTATTTTTAAAGTGTAGCTCGGTGTGAAGCATTTGTATATGTCAAGTGTCAAACGGGCTTTAATATACAATACTTGGACACTTTTAAATGACTATAAAGAGTCTCAATTCTCTGGACTACTTTATTTATTGGCTTACTTTAAAAATAATTAGTATAAGGGATATACTGGATGTTAATAGAGAACATGAATATTATTGTGCTCAATTATTAAGGGTATTGTATCTTTCTAATTTAATATTAAATAAGAAAGATACATGTAAAGCCTAATACTCCTTTTCTCCTTAAGGGGTTACCTCTTTATTATATAGTTGAGCTTATTGGATTTTCCTCTATGTCCTAGGCCCTCCAGCCTGTTTACTATTCAGCTAAGTCTGGGTCATTGGTACAGTATAAAAATGTTAAAAAATTTATAGTAATTTATATATTTTTTATACTTACCAATGACCCAGACGGGGATGGCCCTCCCAGGAGTTGGGAACTCTTGCCTCCCCGCTGAGTACATAGCGCTGACCAGGCACTGCCAGTAAGAATGATAATTGGCGCCAATTTCGTGACGTCCGTGACACTGCGCATGCGCAGTGGGGGCGTAGTATGGAGGTCCTTTAGGACATGATTTCTTTTTGTTTTGGATGCAAATTTTGGGGATTGGGGGGCAAAATTTGTGTTTGGCCCTGGTTTTGTTAGAGTTAGCACCAGCTAAGTCTGGGTCATTGGTAAGTATAAAAAATATATAAATTACTATAAATTTTTTAACTTTTTTAGATTTTATATAATGAATAACCTACAGCACCTTACATCCCAAGAGTTTGGATATTTTTTTAGATTTTATATAATGAATAACCTACTGCACCTTACATCCCAAGAGTTTGGATATTTTTTTTAGATTTTATATAATGAATAACCTACTGCACCTTACATCCCAAGAGTTTGGATATTTTTTTTAGATTTTATATAATGAATAACCAACTGCACCTTACATCCCAAGAGTTTGGATATTTTTTTTAGATTTTATATAATGAATAACCAACTGCACCTTACATCCCAAGAGTTTGGATATTTTTTTTAGATTTTATATAATGAATAACCTACTGCACTTTACATCCCAAGAGTTTGGATATTTTTTTTAGATTTTATATAATGAATAACCAACTGCACCTTACATCCCAAGAGTTTGGATATTTTTTTTAGATTTTATATAATGAATAACCTACAGCACCTTACATCCCAAGAGTTTGGATATTTTTTTAGATTTTATATAATGAATAACCTACAGTACCTTACAGTTAAAACTAGAAGTCCTGTCACGAATAGTGCGCTTATCTAGGCTTAATTGCGCGTTGGAATTGCGTGCAATTGCCATATCGAATGGCATCCAAAGCATGGCAGGTTCTCCTGGTTACTCATAGCAAACACAGGCAATGTTTCTGCCAATGGACCTCCGGATTACCCGGAGGTCCATTGGCTGAAACATTGCTTGCGCACAGGCCATATGTACAGAATTTGATAGCTTTACTTGGGCCATAACGCGTACATTAATGCGCAGATCAACATGCTATTTGTGTTCATTTCATGACAGGACTTCTAGTTTTAACTGTACATCCCAAGAGTTATTGGCTCTTTTCACTTACTTTTTTAACAAGTCTATTATGACTGTATCTGCAGTCAGTCTCAGAATTTTAATCTGATTGATTTGATATTTTGTGTACTGAACAACCATGGTGAAAACATCCATGCATTCTTATTATCATTTGTAGATTTGTGGGCTAGGATGCAGTGTGGGGAGGGGGGGGGGGGCAGGGGGGGGGGGGGCGGGTATAGTTTTGTGTCATACTGAGATGATACTTTCTCCAGTTATTTTCTTGATGCTCACTTCATTTAACCCTCTGCTCACTAAGGACCAACAAAGTAGATCTTCTGTTTCTCTGGCTATATAGGGATTACTTGCGTCGTCGTCCACGTCATCCGCGTCGTCCGCGTCACACTTTCTCTTATCCGCCATTCCTCTTTAACCTATGAATGGATTTTGATGAAACTTTCAGTGATTCTTTATCACATAATGGCATTGTGCACCTCCTATTTTATTTTTTGATCCGCTGTATTTTTTCCAGAGTTATGCCCCTTTTCCACTTAGAATTCTGTCTGAAATATTAAAATATAGTGCAGGCGACACTTGTCTTCCATGGAAGACTCACATCTAAGTTTGTAAAATTGCATTTGGGCAGGCATTTTTATGCCCCTGCCAATTTTAGTAGCTTCATTAAGTGTTACCTTGTCCGTCCATCTGTCTTATGTACATACATTCATACATACATATGTATGTACATCCTGAATATGGTTTCTGGACAATAACTTCAGTTTGACTGAACGAAATGAAACAAAATTTTATGCATTTATAAACACTTAATACAGGTTGGGATTGATAGTCGGATGATAGCTTTAGTTTGACTGAATAAAATGAAGCAAAATTTATACATGGGTTCATTACCACATAATACAGATTGGGATTGAAAGTGGGTTTGATCCAATATTTTTTGGCAGAGTTAAGACCCTTTTCTGACTAAGAAGACATGTTGATATTGGTTTCCGGCTGATAACTTTAGTTTGACTGAACAAAATAAAACAAAATATCATACATAGGTTTATAACAACATAATACAGATGTGTGGTGCGATAATTTTGATCTGAGTTATGGCCCCTTTTTGGACTTTGTTAACCACTAAATACAGTTTATCATTAAGCAGGGGGGAGGGGGGAGGGGAGGGGGGGCATTAGTGTCCTCTGGACACATTTGGTGGCCTGCTGTATTGGTACTATAGTTTAATGGAGATAAGATAAGATATTTATTAATTCAATATCAACAAAGATAAATGACTAGAAACTCATGCTTGGCAATGTGGGGGGGGGGGGGGGGGGGGTGCATATAGCCACCCTTGGCATTGCACTTGTTTTGTTTTATTTTTTATTTTTGTAATTATTTCTTTGCCATCAAAAGTTCATGTACTTGGTTTGTTTTATGTTTTAGGCCTCATAATCTACAGAATAGCATGGGTGGTGGTGTATGTCTTCCCTTGCTAAAGCATTGCAAAGCTTTGTTGCACTCAAGGGACAAATTTATCAATTTTATTAATTTGGGTAAAATATCAGACATAAACCAATTAATTGTTATTTTTTTTAAATTGTGGCAGCCAAAAGGGCCATGCAGGAAGGCCTGAGAAACAGATTTTTAGCTCATCTGGCCTAAAAGGCCATGTGAGCTTTTCACATCACTTGGTGTCCGTCGTCATCCGGCATCCGTAAACTTTTCACATTTTCATCTTCTTCTCTGTAACTGCTGAGCGGGTGTGAACCAAACTTGGCAGGAATGATCTATGGGAGGTCCTGTACAAAAGTTCCTCATTTTGTTCCCGTCGGATGAAAAACATGGCTTCCAGAGCCATTCTTTGATTCTGGTTGGTGGAATTCAAAAATCTTCTCCTCTAAAACCGCCCGTCCAAATGTTTTAAAACTTCACATAAATGATGACTAGGACCTCATCTACCAATGATCCTCACTTAAAGTTGATCGGGTTACAAACGTGGCCGCAATTGCAGCTTATATTTACTATAGAAACCCTATGAGAAATCACATTTTTATCTTCTTCTCTGGAACTAATGAGCCAACGTGAACCAAACCTGGCAGGGATAGTCTATGGGAGGTCCTCTACAAACGATCCTTGTTTTGTTCCCATGGGTTTGAGGCATTCTTTGATTCTGATTGGTGGATTTTGAAACTGCCAGGCCAAATGTTTTGAAACTTTGCATGGTTGATGACTGGGACCCCCTCTACCACCGATCCTCATTTAATATTGATCGGGTTGTAAATATGGCTTCAATTACAGCTTATAGTTACTATAGAAACCCTATGGGAAATCAAATTTTCATCTTCTCTGGAACTACTGAGCCGACGTGAACCAAACCTGGCAGAGATAGTCTATGGGATGTCTTCTACAAATGCTCCTCATTTTTGTTACCGTTCATCAAAAAATATGGCTGCCAGAAGCATTTTTTGATTCTGATTGGTGGATTTTGAAAAATCTTCTCCTCTGAAACCACAGAGCCAAATGTTTTGAAACTTTGCATGGTTGATGACTGAGACACCCTCTACCAATGTTCCTTATTTAATGTTGATCGTGTTGCAAACGTGGCCACAATTGTGGCTTATAGTTACTATAGAAAACCCTATGGGAAATCACATTTTCATCTTCTTCTCCATAACTACTGAGCTGATGTGAACCAAACCTGGCAGGGATAGTCTATGGCAGGTCTTCTACAAATGCACCTCATTTTTGTTACCCTTCATCGAAAACCTGGCTGCTAGAAGCATTTTTTCTTTCTGATTGGTGGATTTTGAAAAATCTTCTCTGAAACCACAGGGCCAAATGTTTGAAACTTTGCATGGTTGATGACTGGGACACCCTCTACCAATGATCCTCATTTAATGTTGATCGGGTTGCAAACATGGTGGCAATTGTGGCTTATAGTTACTATAGAAACCCTATGGGAAATCACATTTTCATCTTCTTCTCTAGAACTACTGAGCTAATGTGAACCAAACCTGGTAGGGATAGTCTATGGCAGGTCCTCTACGAATGCTACTCATTTTGTTACCGTGTATCGAAAAGCATGGCTGCCAGAAGCATTTTTTGATTCTGAAACCACAGGGCCAAATGTTTTGAAACTTTTGCATGGTTGATGACTGAGTAACCCTCTACCAACCTTCCTCATTGAATGTTGATCGGGTTGCAAACATGACCACAATTGCGGCATATAGTTACTATAGAAACCCTATAGGAAATCACATTTTCATCTTCTCTCTGGAACTACTGAGCCGACATGAACCAAACTTGGCAGGAATGGTCTACAGGAGGTCCTCTACAAATGATCCTCTTTTTGTTCCCGTTGGTTGGAAAATATGGTCACCAGAGACATTTTCTGATTCTGATTGATTGATTTTGCAAAAATATTCCCCTCTGAAACTACAAAGGCAAATGTTTTGAAACTTCACATGATTGAAGGCTGGGGCACCTTCTACCAATGTTCTTCATTTAATGTTGATGTAATGTTTCAAACATGGCCACAGTTGCAGCTCATAGTTACCATGGAAAGCCTAGATGGGAAATCACATTTTTATATGTAGTTCCAGGTGAGCGATTACGGTTTCTTTAGAGCCTCTAGTTAACTTTTTTAGTCCTAACCAGACAGAGTTCAATTCAAACAAGATTAAATCAGTTAAATTCCTAGTTCCATTGTAGGAAAAATTTGCTTCTCAAAATTTAGAAATGTCAACACCAGTATGCATAGTTTAAATACAAGAACATAGAGGGTTGTTTGTGAGGAAATTTCTCACTGAGTTGCCAGGTATGTCTTTTATATATCAACGGGGTGTGCACATCCTTGAAAAGTCCTTGAATTTCAATTTTACTCCTTGAATTTTGAAAATTCAGAAAATGTACTTGAAAAGTACTTGAAAATCCATCAGTCTCCTTGAAAGTCCTTGAATTTTGCCCTATATCATTTTTACCTGTGTAATAGTGGACAATTGAAACATCTCTTTTGCACTTGTTTTAGTTCAAAAACGAAAAAACAAACATAAATAATGGATAATCGATAAATGAGGAATTAAAGTTCAGGCATTATTTATCTGGGTGTCATTCTGTAAGTACCATAATTTTGTTGCAGAGAAGGATGAGGTAGAAGACATTACTAACCCTTTACTCAGTGTAATGGCAAAAACCCGCCACCGCTATTCTCAAAAATGGCCAATTACTTTCAATTATTTTTTTCATTTTTGTCTCAAAAACATAGGTTGTTACCCCTCTTTGGAACGAGCTCATCGAGATCGTTCCAATGAGGGGTCATAAGCTATGTTTTTGAGACAAAAGTTAGTTATTCAAGAATTTTTTTGCAAGTGTCGTCTGCTCTCCATGTAAGGTAAAGGGTTAAAGTAGGTAAGGCTTCTAAAAATAATTATATTCCAAATGTACATTTAAAAAAAAACATCCTTGGAAAATGCTGATATGCCCTTGAAAACTCCTTGAATTTTTTTGGTCCTTGACTGTAAGAACCCTGATCAAGGAGTAGTTTGTCTTGTACTGCAGAAATTCAAGGCGTTTTATATCCTGTTCTGTGTGACAACCTTAGTAGTATGATTATTATTCAGATTTTTTTATATTATGCGTTGTGTACTAAGGCGTACTGTTGATGGTCCTCTTACCTTCAACCAATGCTCACTCTGCATGTACAGAGTTAATACATTGCAGAGTCTGCCAGTTGTACGCTACTGGTTCTCTCTGGGTACTCTGGCTTCCCCACCTGAAAACTATCTGACACCAGGTGATCCTGGCTGTTAACCCTTTACCCAACGAATCGGCCTCATCCGCCCGTGTAATATGGGAATTCAGCAGCTGAAAAAATATTATTTTTCGAAAAATTTCAACCAAACCATATCATGTGGCCCCTCTTTGGAACGAGCTCATTGAGCTCGTTCCAAAGAGGGGTCACATGATATTGTTTTTTTTAAATTTTTTCAAAAAATTTAAAAAATGATATTTAAAATAATAAATTTTTATATCGTCTGCGTTGGGTAAAGGATTAAAAGTCAGGTTAAACCTAGTGATGAACCGATTAATAAACTTGTTATGAACCGATTATTTCACCCAACATTGTGCTGATTTCGACGCCATTTCCGATGGTTTGAATAGGGAACAGAAAAAAAAACTGTTCTTGCCTATTATGCCACTATATTTCGGTGATAAATCACCAATTACAAAAGTTTAATAGAACATAAATTCTCAGACTATGTATGTTTTGTGTTGGGCAATATTAGCCAAAATAATATTTGTGGGTTTTGAGGAAAGAAGATTGTGATTAACAATGATATAATCATACGATATTGTTCTCTGTGAAGGTTGTGTTTATTCTGGTAAATAGTGTTAATACAGTTTTGTGTCGGAATGCAATACACTCAGCTGTGTTAACCAGAAATATACTGAGCACATATACTTGGTGTCCCAATTTAATAATAACTTTGATGTAAATGTGTGTTGAAAAGTTGTGTGCATGCTTGGTTTACAGATCTATACGCATGGGATGTATCTGAATTTAATGTTCATTTTTCAATTTTTTACCTCCCTTAATGTGTTTCTCCAATATTAACTCTGCAATCAGCATTGGAGAAAAACATCAAGGGAGGTATCAGAATTGAACAACAAACTTAAACTGAAAATTTGGTTGTGAGAGCCATGAAATGTACATGTTGCGTAACAATCATCTACCACTGAAAAAAAAAATTGTTTTTGAATTTTTTCTCCAATTTATTCTATTGTGTTGTGATGTCTGCATCATGAAATACTGCAGACTGCTGGCTGAACACATTGTATTTCTTCGTTAATGTTACACACCCAATGCAACGTTATGCAGCATCATGCTCGAAGACCAGTGACTTCGATCAGCTGAGAAATGATGCCGATCTTGTACTGATTGCAGACGGTAAATCCTGTAATATCTCATCGCTACAGATTCTTATATTCTGCTGTGCCCTACATACATAGTTTTTAATGGGCAAACCTCATTGAAATGTCCAGATATTAAAGAGATTTTCAATAATCAGTGTTAAATATAGAATAACCAGAAACTAACAGTTTTTAACTGCCGGTTGTCATAATCGGCAGATGCCCCATAACTGGCCGATTCTAATTGCAGATTCCGATTATCGGTTCATCGCTAGTTAAACCCCAATAAATAATTAAATAAATTAAATAAATATGTTTATATTACTGAAAAGCACAGTATTTCTTTTCTCATTAGCCCAGTTACAACTGGCAAAATGCTGCTACAGACAAGTTCAGTCCAGACTTTGTGGAAAGACGAAGAGCAGCTCTGGAAGTAAGTACATACAAATTCATATATACAAAAGAAAACATATATTAAACTGCTGTTTATATATTACAATGCATTCCTTACATTCTCGAATCCATAGATGCTTGAAAAATTGCACCTCTCAATTGGTCGGGAGATGCTATATCTATAGTCCTAACTAAGACCCTCTAGTTATAACCTTCTTCTCCACTTCTCTTAAGGGAAGTGGGAGGAGAAGTTAATTTGGTCTATTATTTCTGGAACCTAATAAGAGTTATGGCAAGGGGCTATGCACCCTGGTGATTGCAATTTTATTTCAAGTTCAGTTTTACTGCCAACTCACATTCAATTATAGACCCGCAATGAGTTGTAGGGGGGGGGGGGGGTTGTATACTTGAATCACCTTGTCCGTCCATCCATAGACATGAGATTTTCTCAGACGTTCATGGACCAATCTGCTCAAAACATGGTATGAATGTTCACTACCATGGGAACCTGCGTACCTGCGATTATAGTTCTGGTCAGATTATTTTTTCCAGAATTATGCCCCTTTTCAACTTGGAATAGCCGGCCTAGAATATTGTCCGGAATTTTCCCAGATATTTATAGCCATGGGAACCTGTGCACCTGTGATTTTTGTTTTGATCAGACCATTTTGCCAGAGTTATACCAGAGTTATACCCCTTTTCATCTTAGAATGCGCAAATTTTGTCCGGAGATTTTCTCAGGTGTTCATGGGTCGATTCCTTTGAAACCTGGTTTGGATGTTCATTACCATAGGAACCTGTGCACTTGCAATTATAGTTTTGATCGGACTTTTTTGCCAGAGTTATGTCCTTTTCTGTCTTAGAATGCGTGAGTTTTATCCGGAGATTTTATCAGATGTTTACAGGTTGATTCCTTTGAAACTTGGTATGGATGTTGACTACCATGGGAACCTGTGAACCTGTGATTATAGTTTCGATCAGACCTTTTTTGCCATAGTTATGCCCTCTTTCCTAATAAAATGCTTGAATTCCGTCTGGATATTTTCTCAGATGTTTACGGGTTGATTCCTTTGAAACTTGGTATGGATTTTCACTACCATGGGAACCTGTGCATCTGCGATTATAGTTTCGATCAGACTTTTTTGAGTTTTGCCCCTTTTCGTCATAGAATAATGGCAGCGGGGTATGGACAGGCCCATCTGGGACAGTCACACCTCGAGTTGTGGTTGTAATTTTTTTTTAAGGTTATTTGCATTATCCTGTTGATTGGTAGTTACTGTTGGGTGATTCCCAATCCACAGCAGTTGATATTCAAGTTCAGTGAGGGCTTATAGGATAGGTACTTTAACCCGTTACCCAATGAATCAGCCGCATCCACCCGCATATGCAAATTCAGCAGTTGAAAAAATAGTATTTTTAAAAAAAATTACAACAAAACCATATCATGTGACCCCTCATTGGAACAAGCTCATCGAGCTTGTTCCAACGAGGGGTCACATGATATGGTTTTGTTGAAATTTTTTGAAAAAAATTAAAAAATGATATTTAAAATAATAAATTTTGATATCGTCTGTGTTGGGTAAAGGGTTAATAAGGCTATGGAAGTGTGAAGAGAATGAACATTTCTGCTACCGCTATGTGGTTGAGTGCAGTGGAGGCAGTTACTGGCAGTACAGCAAGGGCACGGTGGTGCTGTGTACCAAAGCATACTGCACGTCGATGGTGCACTTGTCTTCAACCAGTGCTAATCCTGCTTGTGTGGTGTTTATACGTTGGGAGGTCTGACATTTGCATGCCACTGATTGATGGTTCGCTCTGGGTGCTACAGCTTCCTCCACCTGTAAAACTCGGACACGAGATGACCCTGGCTGTCAAAAGTGTCATTAACTCTTTTGGCACGGAATAATCTGAAAAACAGAATTCTTAGCGTCTAATATTCATCAGGAATTTGACAAAAAGTATAGGTTGTTAGATTTAAAGCGTTATTATTTTAGATGTTCTAATGATCTCATTGACAGTTTTTCAAATGATTTTCTGTATATATTTAAATGGCACCTTTATACTTTCAAGTGACGAAATCGTTGTTCATGTTTAGGACATAAATGGTGAATGAAACATAGGAATACGTATGTTTGTTCAACCCTTTACCCAACGAATCGGCCGCATCCTCCCACGTAATATGCAACCTCAGCAGTTGAAAAAATATTTTTTCAAAAATTTTCAACAAAACCATATCATGTGACCCCTCGTTCCAACGAGGGGTCACATGATATGGTTTTGTTGAAATTTTTTGAAAAGTTTGAAAAAATGATTTTCAAAATAATAAATTTTGATATCGTCTGCATTGGGTAAGGGTTAAAAGCACTTGGAAATGGACAAACACACTTGGCTAAAATGACTACTGCGGTGCCTTTCCACAGTATGCCGTCTGTCGGCTTTAGTCTCCTGTCGCGCCAAAAGAGTTAAAGCCCAATAAATAAATAGCATTTGAACTTTTATGAAACAGGAGCAATGAATAATGAAATTTGATGAGTAGGCATTTTATTGACAACTTGATAAACCATCACACCAGTGTACAGTGTTGTAACTCGGAAGGGTTGAGATGTGTGATATATGAGGAGGTGTGATCGAAGACTCTACCCGTGTACAGTGTTATAACTCGGAAAGGCTGAGATGTGTGATATATGAGGTGTGACCTAAGACTCTAACGGTGTATGGTGTTGTAACTTGGAAGGGTTGAGATGTGTGATATATGAAGAGGTGTGATCGAAGACTCTAACAGTGTACAGTGTTGTAACTCGGAAGGGTTGAGATGTGTGATATATGAGGAGGTGTGATCGAAGACTCTAACAGTGTACAGTGTTGTAACTCGGAAGGGTTGAGATGTGTGATATATGAGGAGGTGTGATCGAAGACTCTAACAGTGTACGGTGTTGTAACTCCGAAGGGTTGAGATGTGTGATATATGAGGAGGTGTGATTGAAGACTCTAACAATGTACAGTGTTGTAACTCGGAAGGGTTGAGATGTGTGATATATGAGGAGGTGTGATCGAAGACTCTAACAATGTACAGTGTTGTAACTCGGAAGGGTTGAGGTGTGTGATATATGAGGAGGTTTGTCGGAAGGGTTGAGATGTGTGATATATGAGGAGGTGTGATCGAAGACTCTACCAGTGTACAGTGTTATAACTCGGAAGGGTTGAGATGTGTGATATATGAGGAGGTATCACACCAGAGTACGGTGTTGTAACTCGGAAGGGTTGAGATGTGTGATATATGAGGAGGTGTGATATAAGACTCTAAGCACTGCAATGCAACTCTCCTAAGTTGACTGCCTTAACAGAATAGCCAATTTATCAGTGAAAAATGTTTATCCTACAGTCACCATCCAATAGCCCATTACAGAAATATTGTCCATTAATGAACGTTGACATCAGAAGACAACGTGACATAAGACTGTAAGCATGTTGATTATTTTAACTGTACCCAAAGTAATGGTCAAAACCAGCCAGCGATATTCTAAAAAATCGCTAATTAATTTTCATTATTTTTTTATTTTTTTGTCTCAAAAACATAGGTTACAACCCCTCATTGGATGAATGGTCATAACCTATGTTTTTGACACAAAAACTGAAAAAAATTAATTATTCAAGAATTTTTTTTGCAAGTGTCGTCTGCTTTTCATGTTAGGTAAAGGGTTAAATATTCATTTCTATAGTGTACGCCATTTTATTTTATTAACCTCCAGCATTGGTAGTGCATAAGAATTTTCTCCAGTCACTTTGTTTTTCTCTTGTTTAACCATGAATTAATGAATTATATCATGTTTGACAGAGCTCACTGAGCTGTCAAACATGGTATACAGTTAAAACTAGAAATCCTGTCACGAACTGTGTGCTTATCTAGGCTTAATTGCGCGTAGGAATTGCACGCAATTGCCATATCGAATGGCGTCCAAAGCACGGCAGGTTCTCCTGATTACTCATAGCAAACACCGGCAATGTTTCTGCCAAAGGACCTCCGGGTTACCCAGAGGTCCATTGGCTGAAACATGGCTTGTGCACAGGCCATATTTACAGAATTTGACAGCCTTACTATGGTCATATCGCATAGATTAATGCGCATATCGACTTGCTATTTGTGCGCATTTCAGGACAGGACTTTTAGTTTTAACGGTATTTGGTTGAATATCAAACTGCATTATGGGGAATATTTGCTGCTGAAAACTTTACCATTTTGTCATGCAGACGGTTAACTGTTTACTTAGCCTCAGCATTAACAAAAATATTTCCTGATTGAATGAACAATTTTCCATATTTTTATACTGTACCAATGACCCAGACATAGCTGGTGCTAACTCTTAAAAATCTAGGGCCAAACACAAATTTTGCCCCCCAATCCCCCAAATTTGCATCTAAAACCAAAAGAAATCATGTCCTGAAGGACCTCCATACTTTGCCCTTACTGCGCATGCGCAGTGTCAAGGACGTTCCGAAATTGGCGCCAATTATCATTCTTTGTTTGGCCCTTCATCAGTTAACATCTCACTGATCTTTGTGCTTGTAAATCTCAGTTTAAATGATGCCAGACACATAAATATTGGAGAAATGGTGATTCTAAGGAGGATATAGAAGGAGGAGAGGAAAAAGGAGTGACAGAAAATATTCGGGGCTGTAACTTAAAATTTTGTAATGAAATTATGTTTAAGTTGCCTATTTTCGAGGCATGGGCCTGTTGTTGTCATTCTTGCTATGAAGTTGCACTGCTTATTCAGTGTTTCCTCTCTCCTTATCCTGTAAGTCCCCCCTTGCTATTCTCCCATGCTTTTGGCATATTTTTGAGTAAGATTACTACTAAAATTTCTTGGGAGAATTAGCTTGGTTACAGAATGAATTTTGTTATTTTCCCCATGTTTACGTTCTCACCCATGGGTGTTTAGACGTTGTGTTCTGCATCTACCATCTGATGTTCTGCAGATTCTTCCCTGGAAGTCTCTGTTTTGCATCAGATAGTGTGTATTGTTGATAACTGATTTCGGGCCAGTATTGTCAGTGCCTGGAGTCATGTTTTCTGGTGTTTATACACTTCTTGTTTACATTGGCAACAGTCTCTTTTGAGGGGGGCTTTTTGCCTTTGGAGTAGTTTATCTCATTACAAGATACATTATTATTATCCGTAAGTGTTGCATTAATTATTTAAAATAATTTTAAAATTTTTGACCATACTTAGCCTTGGGATCCATTGGGGCTCAATGTTACTTTTCAGAAACTTGGGCTTCGCTGAAAAAATATTTTTCAAAAATTATTTTGAATTTCAATTGTTTTTTCAATGTTAATGGATCATGTTATTATGTATCTTTGTTTTTAGGGGTTTGTGCGAGTACTAGGACTTGTTGTCTTTTCACAATGAAAGGATATTGTAATAGGAAGAAATCTTCCTCTGACTTTCATGATCATTGTATTAATTGTAGTCAGTGTACTCGCACTAACTCCTGTTCAATATGTCAATATTGGGATGACAAACATTGGAAACGTGTGTCACGGTATGTTGTTAGTGGAGAAAGGGCTATGCCGGTCCTTTCTCCGCAGGGTCACTCTAGTCTGTCAGTTTCTATTTCAGAGGAACAAGAACAGGGTGATGTTTCCATGTTATCTTCCAAAAGTGCGCTTCCGTCGTCACAATTGAATGCAGAGCTAGCGGCAAAAGTGCTCATGGAGATACGACAGTTGCCTAAGAGGTCCCGAGTAGGATCGACGGCGCTGTCGTCCGCTAGCTCGCCCAGTGTAGCGTCCATTCACCGAATGGTTCGGCAGCCGGGTTCGTCCGTTGCGGTCCAGGAGGAAATGTTGGGTGATGCGAGCACTATAAACATACAAGGTGCACACCCAGTGACGGCGGATAATAGGAGAGATCGGAGGAAGCCTTCTAGTCCGGTTCCTAGCTTGTCCAGGTCCAGCCGGGCCGCGAGCGAGAGAGGCCCCTCTCTCGTACAACAACATCTGGGACCAGATGTTGTGGTACAAAATGTGTCGCAAGCGGAGCACACGTCCATCGCTCGGGACGCTCCGTTGTATAGGCAGTCCGCTGAGACTTGTCAGGCTTCCTCATCCTCTCACCAGCGCACACGACCGCACCTTGGCTACGTGACCGCGGATATTCTACCAGCTTCGCCGATCAAGGATTCATCGGCGACCAGGTCACGCCATCCGATAGCCAGGGACACGAGGCCGGTAGACTCCGGATGTTCGCATAGGAAGAGTATGCGGGAGTCAGTTGATGCGGAGCTTCCCGCGGCTAAGCAGCGAAAGACCGCTACTCCGCAGGCCTCGATGACGGACGTGCTAGCTCAGATAGCACAAATTATCGCAGCATCCCAGCAATCGACAGAATCGGTGTCGGATCGGGAATTATCTGACGGCGCTGGGTCGGTACGCTCCGCCGAAGCATCGGGTGCGGACGACCGGGAGCATCATGAGGTCCGACCGGATGGCGAAAGGGATACGGATGACTTGGAGCTATCCCTTTCGGAACAACATAAAGCTGCCGTGGATTTCATCCGTCACTTCCTTCCTCAAGTTGTTCCGTCTGGCCAGACTGCTGCGGTACCGGACAAGAGACTGATAGCGTCATTGGACACTGAATTCTTCGAGCGGTTCAGAGACATCGTCCCTGAGTTTCCGTCTCAGTCCAATAATGTCACAAGAACATTTGAATTATTGAACGACGCTATCTTCAAGCTTGCTTCCAAAACAGGCAAAGCTGGTTTCTTGTCCACCAATACTCTTAAACTGCCTTTCATTAATGCAAGGAATAAATTCGATACGGCAGGACAGGGTATTCCGAGAGATCCTCTGCGTCTTGACGACGAGGCGGAAGACTTAGAATTGTCATTACCGTCGTCTACGTCCATTCCAACCGTAGTGTTGGATACGACAATTACGTCTAACAGGGCCAGTTTAGACGCTTTATCTTACGCAGACCACCTTACAAAGGCGTTATCACTGCGTCTTCAAGGGAAAGAATTCCAGGATATACAATCCTCTTTAAGACTTCTTTCAAGGGCAGTAGCTTATTGCACGTATAACTCCGCCCTTTCAGTGGCAAACCTGGAGTCGGTTAGACGTGACGCAGCCCTAGCTACATCCACACGCGTGGATAGTAAGGTGAAGAACTCTCTCAGAGTTGCTTCGGTCTCCGGAGAACTTCTCTTCGACGGCAAGCTTTCTGCAATCTACGATAAAATTACTAAGAAAGCTTTGGATTCTCTGCTGTTTAAATCCGCTTCCAAAAAGTCGGATGCGGCAGATAAGAGTAAGACAGGCACTTCTGGGACTAATGCGCCCAAGAGAGGTTCCTATAGAGGTTCCGGTGCATCCTCTTGGTCTTATTCAAGAGACCGTCAAGGCAGCGACTCATGTGCGGGACGTCCTTCGGGCCGGGACATCCGGTCGGACGCCCCGAGGTCGACGGGACGAGGTGCGGGTCGTGGAGGACGTGGTTTCTCCTCCCGCATGCCTCGCAGGTCCAGGAGGTGATGGTTTCAACCTCTATCGTGTTCCGGTTGGCGGAAGGTTGTCGAGTTTTTCAGAAGAGTGGGCGTGGATTACGGACGACCCTTGGGTGAGAGGGGTGATTTCGGAAGGTCTAAGATTATCCTTCAAACAAAAGTCTCCATTAACTCGAAGTCCAAAATGGACTCAACTTCTGTCAAATCCGCAGAAAAGAGATGCTCTGTTATCGGAGGTGCAGTCTCTTTTAATGAAGAACACGGTAGAGGTCGTAGAAGACCAGGAAACACCGTGATTCTACAGCCATCTGTTTCTGGTTCCGAAACCAGGCGGCTCGTTCCGTCCAGTCATAGATTTGAGCAAGATAAACAAGCTGATTGTCGCTCCGAAGTTCTATATGGAGACGATTCGATCGGTCAGAGCGAGTATTCGGGTGAACGATTATGCTACAAGCATAGATCTCAAAGATGCGTTCTTTCATGTCATGGTGCATCCGACATTCAGAAAGTATCTACGCTTCGCAGTCCTAGGAGTGGTGTATCAATTCCGGGCGATGTGCTTCGGATTGAACCTAGCACCCTGGGCTTTCACTCGGGTAATGAACTCGGTAATGATGTATTTCCGAGCTCACTCACTCTGCGGTAACGTCGGCCTACCTGGATGACATTCTTCAGAGGTACGGCAACGAGTTAACGCTTCAGAATGATGTGCAGAATCTGCTTCTATTGCTCCGACGTCTTGGTTTTGTTATAAACGAGGAGAAGTCGGATCTGGTGCCGTCCAAGTCATTCACTCATCTGGGAATGAGCTTCGAGACGCACAACAATCTCGTTCGTCTGCCGTTAACCAGAGCGAAATTAGTCAGTTGTTACGCTCGCTATTGTCTTCATGCAGACAGAGTCACAGCGAGGGAGTTCATGAGACTGATAAGTCTGTGCGGAGCCGCTGCGGATCTCATTCCGATGGGGCGGTTACGCACTTGTCCTCTCCAAATTTTCTTGACTCAGAATTGGAGTGTGAAGATTCATTCGCTCGACATAGACGTTCTCTTGTCAGATCAAGTGAAACAAGAGATTCAGACTTGGGCAAACATTCAGTGGTTAACTCAGGGAGTTCCGCTGCAGTTGCCGGATCCGAGTTTTACGATTATGACGGATGCCAGTCAAACAGGTTGGGGTGCATCATTGATCCCAATGGATTCGAGATGCCAGGGTCTTTGGGATCCACAGTTCCTAAGCAAGCACATAAACATCAAGGAAATGATGTCAATTTGGCTTGCATTACGTCATTGGATGGACATTATTCACAAAGCTCATGTCCAAATCCTGTCCGACAATACGACAGTAGTGGCGTATATACGGAACCAGGGAGGCACTCATTCCGTTCCATTATTCAGTTTAACGGAAAGAATCCTTCTGTTTGCTCTAGAACATCAAGTTCTACTTTCGGTCCGTCATATACCGAGTCGTCTGAATGTACTAGCAGACTCCCTTTCACGGAAGGGTCGCTTGTTGCCGTCGGAGTGGACTCTCAACAAACAAGTATTCAATCAGATTTGCTACCAATGGGAACGGCCAATGATAGACTTATTTGCAACACATCTCAACAATCAGTTGCAGACGTATGTGTCACCGTGTCCGGATCCAAGAGCATTTGCAGTAGACGCTCTATCGATCTCATGGGACGGAATGATAGGATATGCGTATCCTCCAGCGCCGTTGATTCAGCAAGTATTGCTAAAAATAAAACAATCTCAATGCAAGATTCTGTTGGTAGCATCTCTGTCTCCACAGAGACCGTGGATAAATCTACTCAGGTGTCTGTTGTGGGACCTACCGCGAAAGCTTCCTCCACGGGAGGATCTTCTTTCGCAGGGGAAACCGCGTCAACTTCATCACAACCCGCAAGGTCTCAACCTTCACGTTTTTCCGTTGTGCGGTCCTTCTTGCATGGCAAGCACTTTACAGGACGAGCAGTGGACGCGATTTCTAACTGTAGGAGGACCTCCTCTTCGCTAAACTATGCGGCTAAGTGGAAGGTTTTTCGTCGTTGGTGTAGGGATCATTCTGTTGATATTTTTGATCCCTCCATACCAGACATTGCAAACTTTCTAGTATACTTGTTTGACGAGATCAAACTGCAGCCTGTTACTATTAAGGGTTATAGGTCTATGTTATCTGATACCTATGCACACCACGATAGTTTACAAATTGGATCTAATGTCTCTTTATCTAAGTTAGTTAAAAACTTCTCGATAAATAGACCCAGAACTCTTAGATTAATTCCCAAGTGGAATTTAGCTTGGGTTCTTCTTAAACTGAAGGAAAAGCCATTTGAGCCTCTTGGGACAGTAGATTTCAAATTCTTGTCTTATAAGACAGCTTTTCTCTTAGCTTTCTCTTCTGCTAGAAGAGTCAGTGAGCTTCATGCACTATCGGTGGACGATTCTCACTATCGTAGTGTCGGGAACACTATCACCTTCACTACTAATGTTGGATTTTTAGCTAAGAATCAGGCTCCTAATAAATATCCGGAACCTATTGTTATTAAGGCGCTGCCGTCTTCAGACGGGCGTAGGCCTTTACTCTGTCATGTTAGAGCTTTACGTATTTATAAACAGATCTCAGTTTATCAGAAAGGGACGAAAACGTTTCTTTCTGTCTCTGATGCCTAATAGAAAGGACATTTTGGTCCATTCTATTGCTAGATGGATTCAATTAACTATCCGTACTGCTTATGAAAATTTATCTTCTTCTCAGCAGTCTGTGCTTAAGATTTCGGCTCATGAAGTAAGAGCTCTTTCTACATCTTGGGCTTACGCAAATAGTGTTGCTATTACAGACTTAATGAAGGCTGCTTATTGGTCTCAGCCATCCACATTCACAAATTTTTATCTCAGAAATATTGAGTCCATTTCTGGAGACCTGCATTGTTTAGGTCCGTTATCTGTTGCTCAGAATGTCGTCCACTAAACAGTTGCAACTATAGTTATGCAGGCTTTCTGTTCCGGCAGTGACTCCGTCCTGCTGCCCTTTTCGCTCTGGGCTATTTGACCCAGGGCAAGGGGAAGTGGGGGGGGGGGGGAGGGTGTTCCCTTAGGTCACCTGCTTTATAGTGAAAAGCAAAGGAATTCCTCCTCCGGAGTCAGTAATTCTGAGTCGTTTCCGGGATGGTTTTAAAGTGTAATATTAATGTTAAAAATTCATTCATGTCATATTTTTAAAGTGTAGCTCGGTGTGAAGCATTTGTATATGTCAAGTGTCAAACGGGCGTTAATATACAATCCTCGGACACTTTTAAAGAATATAAAGAGTCTCAATTCTCTGGACTAACTTTATTTATTGGCTTACTTTAAAAATAATTAGTATAAAGGGTTATACTGGATGTTAATAGAGAACATGAATGTTATTGTGCTCAATTATGAAGGGTATTGTATCTTTCTAATTTATCATAAAATAAGAAAGATACATGTAAAGCCTAATACCCCTTTTCTCCTTGAGGGGTTGACTCTATATTATATAGTTGAGCTTATGGGATTTTCCTCTATGTCCTATGCCCTCCAGCCTTTTTACTATTCAGCTATGTCTGGGTCATTGTTACAGTATAAACATGTTAAAAAATTTATAGTAATTCATATATTTTTTATACTTACCAATGACCCAGACGGGGATGGCCCTCCCAGGAGTTGGGAACTCTAACCTCCCCGCTGAGTACATAGCGCTGACCAGGCACTGCTTGTAAGAATGATAATTGGCGCCAATTTCAGAATGTCCTTGACACTGCGCATGCGCAGTAAGGGCAAAGTATTGAGGTCCTTCAGGACATGATTTCTTTTGGTTTTAGATGCAAATTTTGGGGATTGGGGGGCAAAATTTGTGTTTGGCCCTAGATTTTTAAGAGTTAGCACCAGCTATGTCTGGGTCATTGGTAAGTATAAAAAATATATAAATTACTATAAATTTTTTAACTTTTACCTCGAAAACACAGCTTATGCTACCTCATTTGTGACCTCATCTCAGTGAGGGGTCACAAAATATGTTTTTGAGGGAAAATTGAAAATGTGGTCAACCTTGGTTGGCTATTTATGTGAATAACGCAGGTTGGTTTTGGGACATTCTGTTTGGTAGAGGATGAAATTACACATTATGTTCTAAAAAGAAAGAAATTTGTCACTACTTGATATGAAATTACTAGAGATTGGCAGTTTTAGAGTTTTGAGTTCGGTATCTCTTTCGGTAATTTTAAGGGGGATACCGTGATATCAGCTTGGTATTTGTTATCTGACTCGACTGAGATTTACTGATAGAATCAAAGAGGAATTAATCACACCAGGAAAATACAGAATAAGTTGTTTTTATACCATTCTTTTTCCACAGCACCACCAATGCTACTGCCAATGGGCTCAACATTTGCATAAGTTTGCCAACAAAAATCATATCTACAGTAATTTTGTGACTTTTCCAAACACACCTTAACCTTTAAAAGCCTATTTTAGGCTTTTGCAATCTCAGAACATATGCCCTTAACATGTCATCATTAGGAAGTCCTGCTGACAATAGACAAATCACCTGGGCAGTGATTTCTCATCAAGTCTTGGCTGCCTGTGCATCATGGGAAGAATTTGCTGCTTGAAAGAAAGCGTGGTATCTTCTGAGATGAGTGCAATGGTAAATATAAATATCGTACTGACTTGGGAAGCCCATAATTGAAAATAAACCTATCTATCAACTTTTCAGATTTCAGTTTCAGTGCTTATAAATAAGCCCAGTCCCTGACTTTGTAAAGACAACATCAACAACAGTCTTGCTGGCAAGTTGTTACAACAAAAAGAACCCCTTACCCAACACTCATGATATAAAAACTTGTCATTCTAATTAATACTTTTTCAAATGTTTTAAAAAAATTTCATCAAAACGATATATGTGTCCATTCATGGAAATGAGCACAGTGAGCTCATTCCTGTGAGGTGGTCACATGATATAGTTTTGTTCAAATTGTTTCTATTTTTTTTTTCTTCAACTGTTCAATTTGTAAATTACGTGGGCATATGCATCTAATTTATTAGGTAAAGTGTTACTGCATCTTTATTCGGGGATTGACCCTAACTTTGTGTCAACTTTGAATTCAAATGCTCATTGATTGATTGATTTATTTTGCAGCATAAGAATATACAAGATAACAATAAAACAGGTTATAGTTGAACGCGCTGCAAGGAAATGGCATAGCCTGAGAGGCTGTCTTCCTGCCATTCCCTTTTGACGAAAAGTATATTCTTGACAGCAAGATTTGTGTTGATGGCTCATTAGGTTTAGTGATGGAACCTCTTCTTGGAAAGATACTATGGAGTATAGTAAACAGTTTGCGAGAGAAACCAATGTACGTGTGGGCATATCAACCCCTCGAACATAAAATACAAAAAGCGCCGGTGAGCCGTCGGTCCGCGAACCGTTGGATATGACCAACCCCCACGACTGAAAACCCATCGCCAGTTCCCGTGGCCTATATTCGCCAGTTATTAGAAACCTGTCGGGTGGAGAATTCACCACTGATACCTCTGTAGCGTCCTCCCTCACCACTCTACAAGGATGTAGACAAAGGATACGACTTTTTTGTTTAGTACGATAATTAATACAATAAGTAATACACTAAGCAACAATAACTAATACACTAAGCAACAATTCGGTAAGGGCTATACGGTAAGGGCTATACTGTAAGGGCTATAGTTTCTATCATTGGTTTAGTGCTCATGCAGGCTTCACCCACTTGAAGATAAGCCCATCCATATCCATATACTTGTTCCCTCTTGTACTTTGTGCACTCCCTTATCTTATTCACAAGTCAGTCTGGTAGCTAAGTCAACTTCCTGGTTAACCCTTTACCCAGCACACAGAATAACATGATTAATTATTTAATTTATAGTTTTTTTTTTAAATTGTTAAAAAAATTTCAACAAAAACATATGTGATGCTCCTCATTGGAACGACCTTGACTAGCTCATTTCAATGGGGGCCACATGATATGGTTTTGTTGAATTTTTTTTAAAAACACACATTTTTTCAGCTGCTTAATTTGTAAATTACGTGTATGTTGGGTAAAGAGTTAAGAAACCCTTGTAAAGTGTCTTTTAATGCTCAGTATACATCATTGTTAGATTCAAGATTGTTCAAACCAAGTCCCTAGGTTAATAATATTTGGGCTTCCTGTGGAGGCCCAAATCTTAACTTAGTGCAATATAGCGGATAATTTTTAAAAATCTTCTTCTTTAGATCCACCAATCAGAATGCTTTCATATTTGGTATACAACATCTTTAGGGTGGTCAGATTCAACTTTGTTCAAAGCAAGTGCTTGATTTAATATTTCGGCTTCCTATGAGAACCAAATTTTAACAGTGCAATATGAAGAAATTTCTTCAAAAATCGTCCTCTTCAAATTCACCAGTCAGAATCCTTTCATATTTGGTCCCTGGGTTAGTATTTAGGCTTCGTGTGGTAGCCCGAATTTTAACTTAGTGCAATATGAGGAAATTTCTTTAAAACATTTCCTCTTCAGATCCACTGGTCAGAATGCTTTCATATTTGGTATAGAACATCTCTAGGTTCAGATTCAACTTCATTCAAATCGAGTGCATGAGTTAATATTTGGGTTCTATGGGAGCCCGAATATTAACTTAGTGCAATATGAGGAAATTTCTTTAAAAATCTTCTTCAGGTCCACCAATCGGAATGCTTTCATATTTGTATACAACATCTTTAGGGGGGTTCAGATTCGAATTTGTTCAAATCGAGTGCCTGGGTTAATATTTGGGCTCCCTATGGAAACCAAATTTTAACTTAGTGCAATATTAGGGAATTTCTTCAAAAATCTTCCTCTTCAGATTCACTAGTCAGAATGCTTTCATATTTGGTTTACAACATCTCTAGGGGAGTCAGATTCAAGTTTGTTCAAATCGGATCCCTGTGTTAATATTTGGGCTCTCTATGGTAGTCCGAATTTTAACTTAGTGTAATATGAGGAAATATCTTTAAAAATCTTCTTGTTCAGATCCACCAGTCAGAATGCTTTCATATTTGGTATACAACATCTCTGGTGGGGTAAGATTCAAGTTTGTTCAAATCAAGTGTCTGAGTTAATATTTGGGCTACCTATAGGAGCCGGAATTGGCCATGTAGCTGAAGAATTAAAAACTTTTTATTATGTCCCCTCTAGAGCTGTGTAACTAAGATTAATCCACATAGGTTGTATCAAGGGGCTGCATAGGGGAGCTCAACTTTTTACATTATGATCAACTGAAGAAAAGCCATGATGCTTGGAATTTTAGTCACTCCTGAGGGGATCAAGAATTGACAATGTATCCTATGGAAATTGATTGCTTAATGTAGATTCATTCTTGGACTCTGTTTATATATCGGGTTCTGTTCAAGGTGAGCGTGTCAGGCCCCGTGCAGCCTCTTGTTTGCTTTTAATATGCCAAAGTAAATATTTTGTTTTAAAAATATCAAATCCTTATAAATTTCTCATCATTTCAAGTTTTTAATCTGATCATTATTATTAACTGGTAGAGTGCTGGAAGCCCGTATTTGGGCTTTCTTCTGAAGTGCAGGTGCCACCAACTTAATGGCTTCATATTCTGTAGATGCACTTCATATTATTTTTGAATTGAAAGTATTTAGTCTGTGAGGATTTTTAAGATATTTTTCATCAAACCTAGTCATGGCTGCTGTGAAGCAGCCATGACTAGATTTGATAAAAAAATAATCTAAATTTAATGCAAGAAATCATTGGTGAAAAAATTCATTCAAATCACAAGCAGAGAATATGATTAAACGTGCCCAATTATACTTATTTCATTGACAAGAGAAATCCTGTGCTGGGTTGAAATATCCGCCAGCAGCATGCAAGGAGTTAAATACCATATAAGGCTATTAAAAAAAAAAATCTTGTTTGTCAGTCATCTCACACATCATTGAAAATCTGCCTCATCATTCTTTTTTTCAGCTGGAAATCTATTCGATGATACAGTTTTGCACCTGTAAGACTTAGATATTTAACAAACTGTATCTTATTTGACAGAGCTTACTGAGCTCTGTCATACAAGATATAGTTGGTAAACTGGTAGAGTGCTGGAAGCCCATATTTGGGCTTTACTCTGACATGCGGGGCCGTAATGTAAAGGCTTCATATTCAGTGGATGTGCTTTATATTATCTTGTTATTGAAATTATTTAGTCTGTGAGGATTTGCCTTGTTACAATTTATGGGAGAGTGCCACTAGGCACTCTCCCATAAATTGTAACAAGGCAAAGAGACGTGGACAAATTTGGATGACCAAAAATAACTTAGCACTCTACCAGTTAATGTTCATGAACAAAATAACCAATCACAGGGTTCATACAGCTCTTGAAAAATCCTTGAAAATGAGTTTTTTTTTTAAAAACCCTGGAATTTGAAATTAGCCATTGAGAAACCTTTGAACTTTCAGAAATCTCTTGAAAAACCCTTGAATACCAAGCTATTTCCTGGGCATTGTAAATATATGTGTACTCGCCTTTTACTTGTTTGTTGCGCTCGTGTCGCTCAGTTAAAAAAAAACATAAAAAAGTATGGAACGTTTTACCAAGTTTACTGTAACACAGATCACACTTCGGGTACCAGTACTTCCTGACTTCCAAAGTCGGATATTTTTAGAGCTCATACAACAAGCTGAATAGTATATGTAGCCCTTGAAAAAAAAGAAAGAAACCCTTGAAAAACCCTTGAACTTTGTGAGCAAATTTTTGTATGAACCCTGAATCAGAGTCTTGCAGTTGTTGTTTCTAATGTTACATTTTGATCTTTACTGATGTGAGTTGTGTCTTTATAAACAAGAGTTTGGCTAAGAGCAGTTGTACCTGATCAAGGTTGTGATTATACTTGAAGAAATGTACTTATTTGAAGACCATGCCTGCAATATCTTTTTCTCTCTTCAGATATTTTTGTTACGAGTTGCAGCCCATTCCACAGTATGTCAAGATAAAATATTTTTGGAATTTTTGCAAAAAGTAAGTTTGTTTTGATCTTTAAATTGAAAGAAGGGATCTTAAATTGAAATATGGGATCTACACATTTTTAATTGATACCAAATTATTGATACGTGAAGATGAAAATATTATTCTAGTTTTTACATTAGTTAACCTTTTACCTAACATGAAAGGCAGACAACACTTACAAACAAAATTCTCTTGAATAACTACATTGTGATTTTTCCAAACACACCTTAACATTTAAAAGTCTATCATCTGACAAAAATGCTGTCATTGTTAACCTTCTGCACACTATGTCAGAATTTCAAGCAGTTAATTTTTCCAATGCAACTGAGAATTTAACTAATTCAATTTTGTTTGACAGAGCTCATCGAGCTCTGTCAAACAAGATTAAATTGATTATATTTTTAGTTGATTTATGGGAAAAATATTCAGGTTGAAATTTTAATATTTCAACATCAGTATGGATAGGGTTAACCCTTTACCCAACAAATCGCCCACATCTGCCCACGTAATATGCAAATTTAGCATCTGAAAAAATATTATTTTTCAAAAAATTTCAACAAAACCATATCGTGTGACCCCTCTTTGGAACGAGCTCATCGAGCTCGTTCCAATGAGTGGTCACATGATATGGTTTTGTTGGAATTTGTTGAAAAATGTTAAAAAATGTTCAAATAATAAATTTTGATATCGTCTGCTTTGGGTAAAGGGTTAAAGAATATTCTTAGTCTAGCTGAATTTGTTGGTACGATCCTCACCAGCAGTAACTGAGTTGTATCCTTGGGTAAGACAATTCTGATTACCCAGGCTTCAGGCTGGGCCTTTGATTCAACGAATGGTTTTAAATTTGACACAATATGGTTCAAGTCCTTGAAATCCTGGAAAGCAGGCAAGATAGCCTTGAAAACCTTTGAATATTTGCAAAATAACAATTTGCCAGGTATATGCTTATTTAATCATCTGCATACTTCCATTGATTTCACAGTATCAGTTCTAATTTAACAGTTAAACTGCACTACATAAGAATAACGCAAAGACACAATTCACTTAGTAATCATATGTACCATATTTTATGACTGGAGCCTTAAAAATCCTTGATTTTGGTTATGGCTGGGCCTTGCAACCTGCTGCAAAATGTCGAGAAACGGCCTTGAATAGCCTTGAATTTTAAGTCCTTGCATGCAGGAACCCTGTTACCCCTGTGGGGGCATGGTGGCACTGTGCACTAAAGTGTACTGCCTGTCAGTGGTGCACTTGCCTCCAACCATTGTGCAGAGTTAGTATTTTGGGAAGTCTTGACAGTTGACCACCACTGCTCAGTGGTTTTCTCCGTGTCCTCTGGCTTCCTCCACCCGTAAAACTGTCTGACATGATGCGACCCTGAGTGTGGTTAACCCTTTACGCAACGTACCGGACAAAACCGGCCAGTGCTATTCTCAAAAATCGCCAATTAATTTTCAAAATATTTTCATTTTTTGTCTCAAAAACATAGGTTATGACCCCTCATTGGAAGGAGCTTGTTGAGCTCGTTCCAACGAGGGGTCATAACCTATGTTTTTGAGACAAAAAATGAAAAAAATTAATTATTCAAGAATTTTTTTTGCAAGTGTCGTCTGCTTTTCACGTTAGGTAAAGGGTTAAATCCCAATAAAACCCTGGCTAAATAATTTTAACAAAAAACTGTCATATTTTTTTTTACACCCTTTCACATGCCCTCCATTCCTTCTATACAACTTGACCCAGGTGAGAATTTTAGAACCACTTGAGCCACTGGTTTTCCACTTTTTGTCTCCCAAAACTTAGTTTATAAACCCTTACAGGCTTGAGTCCTAGAAGCCACTATCAGGTCTGTACTGAAAAGTGCTAGTGTGGCTTTACACTGTATTCATCACCTCATTTTCTCAGCAGTTGAAACACCAATCTCTATTAAGACCACCCCACCCCCGCAAGATATTCCTGTATTTCCTGAAGTTCATACATGTATTGTTACACCCACAATTGACCTGGGACCAACACCAAATGAGGCAAAACTCATTGGAATTTCAAAATATGGGTCAGGGTCACTGAAGTCCCCCTGGGAACATCAAGTGCATTTTTAAGAATTGCTAAAAATCGCATTTTATGACCTACTCATTCCCAAAGTTCATACAATTATTTTCCATGCCAAAAAGTAGGCAGAGCCAAACATTTTGAAAGCGGGTGCTCATATGCACGATAAAGTCGATGTAAGCTGGAGTGTTGTTGACTCTTTCATTTTGTGGGTTGTTGATGTGACTTGGGTATTAATGTGGTTCTAACTCTTACTCCATCATGTATGTGTGCCACGCCCTATTTCAGCCTCTCAAAGGGGACAAAACTTGTAAAAACAATTTGTTTCTCATGTAAAACAAGTGGCTGAAATTTAACCAAATGTGTTAGGAATATTCCCTACGACATGCCGATCCAACTTTGTTCAAATCACTATTACTGTACACTATTTTGCCACTTCTTTCAAGCTCCCATTCAAAGGTCGGGAAATCTGACTTGGGTCCAGCACTGCATCAGGAGTATGAATTGTGCTCAGCAATAGGTGTAGTTTGGCATCTCTTGAGGTTGGAATCTTATCATTCAGGTGAGTGCCTCATATGCAGTTTCATGTCACATTATTTGACATGGAAAAACATAAGTTATTTGAACATAAGGTACGAGCCACAACTCTCCAACTATGTTACCGTCAATTCATCACAATAGGGCCTAAAAAACGTTAAAAATATGTTTCTCAAGCCCTCCCGCGTGGTCCTTTTGGCTGCTGCATGCTCTCTTTTTTTAACCAGTGTAAACTTTAAAAAAATTAAAATTAAATGGTTTATATCTGATATTTTACCCAAGTTATTAAAATAAAGTAAAAACTTTTAATGATAATAAGTTTAGTAAATAAACCTCTTGTGTACCCCACGACTTCACTGGACAAATAATGAATCAAATAAGGGTTGTGATCACTCCATCTTAGTTCAGATCATGAACTGATTTGATTTGTAATTTAACCCTTTGGACACTGGTGGTATCTCCCATGTCCGTTCAAATGCAGCAATTAGAGGAGTCCATCTTCATTATTTGGGGGTAGACCAATCAATATTTTCAATGTGCAGCCTTGGGGCTGCACATTGAAAATATTGATTGGTCTATCCTGCCCTTAACTTAGCAGACATCCTACTTAACTCGCAGAGTGCCAGAAGCCCATATTTGGGCTTTAATCTGAAGTGCAGGTGCCACAATTTAGAGGCTTCATAGTCTGTGGATGTGCTCCCATTATCTTTGAAGTAAAATTATATGGTCTGTCAAGACTTGCCTTGTTAGAGTTTATGGGAGAGTGCTTGCAGGCACTCTCCCATAAATTGTAACAAGGCAAAAAAGTTAATGTCCCTGGGCCAGTAAAACGGCCTCCCATGTTCAAAGAGTTAACCTGTGAAGGCCTGGAGAATTCTTGAAAATTTCCAATATTTGAGATGTATCAGGAAAAGCGGCTGTAATTTTTTAACACTGAAGGTAATAAAGTAAACCCATATATCAAATTAAAGGTAATGAAGTGGGCTTTCCATATTTTTACACAGTGTTGACCAGTACCCATTCTTACCAGTATTAAGCAGGTGCTAATTACAGGTAATCTTGGGGAAATAACATATTCTACATATAAATTGGTTTATTGTTCCTTCTGAGCTGCATGGAAATACCTGTTTTGGACTTTAAAAGTGAGAGACATTATTACTGAATGTATACCAGCACTGTCATCATTCTCATTCGCACACCTGTGTTACAGGTGAGGTAAAAGTCAGTCATCAGTAGAAACACAAATTTTCAATAAATATTGCACTAAGCAAACACTTCAATGCAATGAAGTTGTATTCTTTTAGGTAGATAATATAAACCTTCCAGTGTCTCAGTAGGTAAGATGTTGGTGTTATAGCCCTGTACTTCGAATCTACAAATCTACAGGTAATGCACACCTGTAATTTTACCTGTAAATTACAGGTAAAGTCACAAAAAATCAATTTACCAGAAAAATGTTCCTATTGTTTCACAATAAGCTAATAAATTGATTTCGGCTCTTCAAAAACCCTCTGAATCACATTTGGTCTTACCCTGCTCATTAGCTCACCTGGTGTACAAGTAAGCCATGATAAACATTGTATCTGCTTTTTGTATGCAGGAATTTATAGGAAAAACCATGTCTGTTCGGCATTTTTGTCCCACACATGAAAATGTTTTCCTTCAAAATTGTTCTGCTAATGTTACTGATGTAAAGTATCTATCATGATGAACAATATAGTTATTATACACCCGTTTTAAAAATACGGTTGTATTATGTGATAGCGTTGGCGTCCATCTGTCTGTCCGGAATTGTTTTCCAGACTTTTTTTCATTATGGATGGACATATTGAGAAAACTTTTGGGTATACAGCTTTGTTCTGGATACTTACAGATCAAGTTCGAATTTCGTTCTGCTCAGTTGATGTTTGCTGGAGTTACTACCCTTGAACTAAGTTACTGTTTTACGGACTTTTTTTTCGTTATGGATTGACATATTGAGAAATTTTTTTATATATAGCTTTGTTATGGATACTAACAGATCAAGTTCAAATTTTGTTCCACTTGATTGATTTTTGGTGGAGTTACTGCCCTTGAACTTAGAATTTTTAGAGTTTTCCAGATTTGTTTTCAGTTTCCTGACTTTTTTTTCGTTATGGTTGGACATATTGAAAAAAATGTTGGTATATAGCTTAGTTGTGGATACTTACAGATCAAGTTCGAATTTCATTCCCTGCCTGTCCGTCTGTCCATCTGTCCAGTATTGTTTTCCGGACTTTTTTTCCTTAAGGATGGACATATTGAGATATTTTTTAGTACACAGCTTTGTTATGAATACTTACAGATCAAGTTCGAATTTCATTCTGCTCAGTTGATTTTTGGTAGAGTTACTGCACTTGAACTTAGCTACTGTTTTCTGGACTTTTTTTGTTATGGATTGACATATTGATAAAAAATTTTATATGTAGCTTTGTTATGGATACTTACAGATCAAGTTCGAATTTCGTTCCACTCGGTTCATTTTTGGTGGAGTTACTGCCCATGAACTTAGAATTTTTACTATTTTCCAGACTTTTTTGTATGCCTGCATAACTTTTTATAATTTCTGGAAGTATGGGCGTATTATGCGCCGTCGAAGGGCGACCTCTGGTTTTTTGGGTGGAATGGTTTCCAACAAATTGGTAACAACTTTTTCTCCCAAGAATTTATTTTGACCTGAGACAGCACTAGTTGAGTCCTTTCCAGTATACAGGTCAAAAGAATAAACATAGCCAGTTATCGAGCTGTCCAAAACCTTTATTTTGAAACCTCTTTTGATAGGCTTCAAAGTCATATATTATTTGAAGGAGTTTCTTCCCTTGAAGGCAATCCTACTTTCATCAACTGACAGGACTTTATATGGTTTATAATATTTTACAAAATTACTGGCTATGGAATTCAAGAAGGGTTGAATTTTTAATCATTTATTATGCATAGGATCAGAGCGGCTAACATCACATGAATTGTCATTCAAGTGCAGAAAATGAATAAGAGCCTCAAACCTGTCATGAGGCATAACATCAGCAATTGTTTGTACTCTTAGCAAGGGATTTGTGGACCAATAATCCCGAACAGATGGTAGTTCATGTAAACCAAATGAAATTAATAATGCAATAAAAGCCCATATTTCTGCTGGGTCTGTAAACACCCTCTCCATAACACAGAATTATTTTCACATTGTGTGGAGTACAAATTTGTTTGATTCACCATTTTATTAATACCGTATTTACTCTATGTTTTGGGACACTCTATGATTTGGGACACACATTTTTTCCAGAAAACTATATTTTTTTCATGCTCCAAAGTTTGGGACATTCAGGAGTTTTGTTTCCAGTTGGCCCGTTGCTAGTAGCAGACGACACTCGAAAAAAAAATTCTTGAGTAACTAAAAAAAAATTGGATGGCGATTTTCGTATATAGTGATGAAAAACGAATCACACACAACTTTATTCAGCATCATATCAAGACCAGGCTGTGTTCTTTCCCCATTTTCTAAGAACTGGGACACCTGTGAAAATAATTATTTTTAGCTGTCCCTATACATAGAGTAAATACGGTAATTTTTGTTAGTCAGAAATAAGTTAAAAAAATCAAATTCTGTTGACATATCTGATAAATTATGAGTGGATTCAGAGTCAGATATATCAAATATAGGTATTGGATGTCGTTTTATTTCCTTCGACCAACTTGTGAAAACGTCTTCACTTCCGCATTCAACAGAATCGCTTTCAGATACCTGGTCAGATTCTAAAGAAGATTCACTTTCTTCATCAATATCTGAAATGCCATCCAATTCAGCGTCACTCGATCATGGTATTTGGATCGGTATTATTTTTTCTCTGGGGCGCATGATGACTATTACATCAAAGGTCAACAACAACAACAAAAATGTCACCGTGAAGGGGACTTAAGGATTGCACTCCGTCAGTCTGTCTGTCAGTCTGTCTGTCCCTTTTACCTGTTACCATCTGTATCTCCGAGATGGTTGAATATTGGCGTTTTAAATTTTCAACATTAATCAGACATTATGGAAAGACGATGCACGTCATTTGTTTTCGAAAAATATTTAAGATGGCCGACTGGCGGTTATTTTTGTTGGAAATTGCATGTATTTAGTTTTCTGCCTAGAACTTCTAAATGACCTTTCCGATTTCAGTAATTTTTGGTATGGAGGCGTAGCAGCATAAGATAAATAACATGTCATATGGGTTTTTTTCTAGGGCCTAAATTATGCAAATTAGACAAATTTTAGGGTTTTTTCAGCTATTTATGTATATATTATGTTGGTATGTCCTGTTACCACCTGTATCTCAAGAGACCCTTTGATGCTTTTGTTTCAAATTTTCAGCAATGATCAGACATTATGTAACATTGATGCATGTCCATTTTTTTTTAAACAAATTCAAGATGGCTGACTGACAGCCATTTTTGTTGGAAATTGCATGTAATTAGTTTTCTGCATAGAACTTCTAAACTACCTATCCGATTTCCATAATTAGCTCAACTTTGACAAAGTCAAATTTGAGCTATTGTCATGGCCCGTCGTCCGTCGTCCGTCTGTCCGTCTGGCCATCTGTCCGTCTGTCCGTACATCAACAATTGGCTATGGCTCGGGCTAGAGGTCGTATTTATGAACCGATCTTTACGAAACTTCTTGTGTACCTTTGTTATGACCCTGGGACGGGAACGAGTGTTTTTAGGTGTTTTCCAAAATTCAAGATGGCTGCCAGTGGCCATTTTGTACCGATGATGCAAAAATCAGTTTTTTGTACAGAACTTCTGTATGAAAGTTCTGATTTGAATAAAGTTTTGTATAAATGTTTAGTACCATGGGATACATCACATATAATACGGGTTTTTTTCTCGTTTGTAAATTATGCAAATTAGACTGACTTTGATTTATTTAGTGTTACTTTCAGAGCTGTAAGTGCCAAGCTGCTATGGCTCGGGCTAGAGGCCGTATTTATGAACCGATCTTTACGAAACTTCTTGGGTACCTTTGTTATGACCGTAGGAAGAGAACGAGTGTTTTTGGGTGCGGTCCGAAATTCAAGATGGCTGCCAGCTGCCATTTTGTACCGACGATGCAGAAATCTGTTTTTTGTACAGAACTTCCATATGAAAGCTCTGATTTGAATAATTTTTTTGTATGAATGTTTAGTACCATGGGATACATCACATATAATACAGGTTTTTTTCTCGTACGTAAATTGTGCAAATTAGACTAATTTTGATGTTTTTTGGGGTTACTTTCAGCACTGTAAGTGCAAATGCCAATACGGCTCGGGCTAGAGGCCGTATTTATGAACCGATCTTTACGAAACTTCTTGGGTACCTTTGGTATCACCGTGGGATGAGAACGAGTGTTTTTGGGTCCGGTCCGAAATTCAAGATGGCCGATGGCAGCCATTTTGTACAAAATTAGGTGCAATCAGATTTTTGCACAGAACTTCCATATGAAAGCCCTGATTTGAATAATTTTTTTGTGTGAATGTTTAGTACCATGGGATGCATCACATATAATACGGGTTTTTTTCTCGTGCAGAAATTATGCAAATTAGATGAACTTTGATTTTTTCAGTGCGACTTACACACAGTAAGTACACATGTCAATACGGCTCAGACTAGAGTCTGTATTTATGAACTGATCTTCACGAAATGTCTTGGGTACCTTTGTTATCACCTTGGGACGAGAACGAGTGTTTCTGGGTGCGGTCTAAAATTCAAGATGGCTGCCAGTGGCCATTTTGTACCAAAATTAGGTCTAATCAGTTTTTTGTACACAACTTCTATACAGCTCAGACTAGAGGCCATATTTATGAACCAATCTTTACGAAACTTCTTGGGTACCTTTGTTATCACCGTGGGATGAGAGCGAGTGTTTTTGGGTGTGGTCCGAAATTCAAGATGGCCACCAGCAGCCATTTTGTACCAAAATTAGTGCAATCAGTCTTTTGTATAGAACTTCTGTATGAAAGTTTTGATTTTAATAAATTTTTGTATGAATGTTTAGTAACATGGAATACATCACATATTGTAAGGGGTTTTTTTTCGTGCAGAAATTATGCAAATTAGATGAACTTTGATTTATTCAGTGCAACTTATACAATGTAAGCACACATGTCAATACGGCTCAGGGTAGAGGCTGTATTTATGAACCGATCTTCACAAAACTTCTTGGGTACCTTTGTTATCTCCTTGGGATGAGAATGAGTGTTTCTGGGTACGGTCCAAAATTCAAGATGGCTGCCAGTGGCCATTTTGTACCGAAATTAGGTCCAATCAGTTTTTTGTCACAAGTTCTATACAGCTCAAATTTATGAACTGATCTTCACAAAACGTCTTGAGTACTTTTGTTTTCACCTTGGGACAGGAACGAGTGTGTTTTGGGGTGCCTTTGTTATCACTGTGCTATGAGAACAAATATTTTGGGGTTCAGTCAGACCCACTCTGGGACTCAAAGATTTTTTCTAGTTCAGCATCTGACTGTCACCCACCTTTACAATACTTTACCTATACATTTGTTACAGGCAACGGTCAGTATTTATGTACAGACCGTTACAATACTTTATATGTACCTTTGTTATCAGGTCATTACCTAGATGTTTGTCATTGCTGTGTCACATACTATACATGTACATGTCTTTGTCTTGACAAGTTGAGCTACAGTGTCATTGACACTTTCATTTTTGGTATGGAGGTGTAGCAGCATAAGATAAATAAAATATGATATGGGGTTTTTTCTCTTGCATAAATTATGCAGATTTCATGAACTTTTCAGCCATGTTTATATTTATTATCTTGGTATGTCCTGTTACCACTTGTATCTCAGAGAACTTTGATGCTTTTGTTTCAAGTTTTCAGCAATGATCATACATTATGTAAAATTGATGCTTGTAAAATGTTTTTGAAAAAAGAAAAAAATTCAAGATGGCTGACTGGTGGCCATTTTTGTTGGAAATGTGTAATTAGTTTTCTGCCAAGAACTTCTAAACAACATTTCAATAATTTTTGGTATGGAGGTGTAACAGCATAAGGTGAACAACAATTTGGTGACACCCCCAATCAAATTGTCTGATTGCTGCCGATTGGCATTGCTCTTGTTTAGTCTGTATTAATTTGGTTTCTTACAATTTATGGGAGAGTGCCTGTAGGCACTCTCCCATAAATTGTGACAAGGCCAAGACATGTGAACAAATTTTTGATAACCAAAAATAATTTAGCACCCTACCAGTTAACAATTTTTGATATTTTTATTGAAGGTTTAGACTACATTTTGTAAGAGCATTTCTTTTCATTTAATTATCAGGAGGATGGTTGGAAAGAACTGGTTTATGCAACAGATTTCCAAAATAAGGTCAGTTGGTTTAATCAGTATGATAAAAATTCTCTCTTGTTTTAAATTTATAGCTTATGAAAGTGTCACAACCTATATTTCTATAGCATTTTTTTTCAGCTCACCTGACTGAAAGTCAGTGGGAGTTATTGCCATTACTTGGCGTCCGTCATCCAGCATCCGTTAACTTTTGAAACTTGTCTTTCCAGCTTTGGAGTATACCCATTCTATTTTACTCAAAGGAAGTTTTTTCCATTTTTGGGCTGGGGTCAATGCCCAAAAAGCCTAAAAAAATCTTTAAAAATCTTCTTCTTCACATGACCAAATGTTGCAGGTAGTATAATTGGATCATAAGTACTTGAGTGGTGTCTGGAACACATTTTCCTGAATAACTGAAAATTTTCATTTTTGGTCTCGAAACATAGTTTATGAACCCTCATCAGAGTGATCCCATCATTCCAGTGGGCGGTCACATAATTTGTTTTCAAGGGCGGAAAAATAATAAAATTTGAATGCTCCCCTTGGTAATTAGCACTGCTCATTTTTTGCCATGTTGAGCTGTTACGAGTGATATACAGTACGTGGAGAGTGTATTATCACTAAATCACCCACAGAGTGGAGATTCCACCCAAGCAATAATTGCAAATTTGCTGCAAAGCATAACCAGCACAAGCAAGGTTTCAGTCAATGGACCTCCGGGTTAAACCCGGAGGTCCATTGGCTGAAACATTGCTTGTGTTTTTTGTCGATGTGTACACAATTTGAAAGTTATAGCTTGGGTGACAACCCCACTCCGCGGGTGATTTAGTTACAATCCACTCTACACGTACTGTAGATAGCTTTTCTCTGGTTAGTTAGGAATTGGAGTGTGTGTGTGTATGGAAGAGGGGTGGCAGATGTGGAGGGGTGGCAGATGTGGAGGGGAAACCCAAAATCTTTTTTGACAGTCCATTGAAATTTTTGTCGACAGATTTCACATTGGAAAGCCAAATTTCTAGTTTTGCACCCAAAATGGCTTAGTTATTGAAAATCAGTCTAAAACATGTTTTACTGAAAATATCAGTAATTTTCTTTCACTTTGCGAAATTGTACCAACAGAAGACTAAAAAGTTTCCTGATGGGCCAAGAACTTTTCGACAAAATATATGCTCCCCCACCCCCAATGACTTTGCCACGTTGTTAGGTACACGGTTAAATGCATTTAATTCCTTAGCTTCAAGATACAAATAACTGGTTTTTGTAGTGGAATCAAGTGAGTGAAGAAAAAACATCAATCCAATTTCCTCTTGCTCACTGTATACCTAAAATGCTCCCATTCTTTAACTGGTTGAATGCTAAATTACTTTTCAATGGTCATTTGTAACTTAACTATTTTTTTCAAAATTATTGCATTACCGGCAATAGGAGCCTTAGTTTATTAGGATAAATAGAGGATATGGAATGAGTGTTTTTCTTATATAATATTTATGAAACGAGTCTAAGAATTTTCCATTTCGGCGAGCCCAAACGGAAAATTCAGACGAGTTTAATAAATATTATATGAGAAAAACACTCATTTTATATTCTATTTATCATATGATACACACGCACAAATTAGCCACTTAGCATGACTTTTGAACCCATCACCTAACTTGAGTTTCAGACGGAACTTGGAAAAAACATCCTCGTATAACTAAAAATTTTCATTTTTTGCTTCCAAAACATAGGTTATGACCCCTCATTGGAACGAGCTTGTCAAGCTCATTCCAATGAGGGGTCATAACCTATGTTTTGGAAGCAAAAAGTGAAAATAGAAAAAAAAAATAAATGGCGTTTTTCTTGTAGGTAAAAGATTAATACAATAATACCCACCCTAAATAGGACAGATAACGTAAATTCTCCCTGCTGAAATTATGCAAATGTGACCCAGTTGTTTTTTGTTTCGCCAATCAAATTGTCCAGTTTTGAAATTGACCAATGAAAGCTCCAAACTCTAATTATGCAAATTATCAAATGTGCCCCAGTTGCATTTTGTTCAGCCAATCAAATTGTCTAGTTTTGAAATTGACCATTGAAATTGACGGAAGGCTTTATTTATCACTGATTAATATGAAAACAAAATATCAAATGTTTTAAAGTGAACAAAACGGACGAGTCATACGATAAATCCACATATCAAGTTTACGGAAAGGGGGAAGCGGAAGGGGGTCATGAAGGGTAATACTGTTTTCAGCTTGTCTGTCCATTGGTGTGTGCCTGCATGTGTGCATCCAACCTTCCATCTGTCTTTTCTTTCCATCCAGTAACTTTCAAATGACTATTTAAAATCACTTTGTTTTTGGTATGCATTTATAACTAAATATCTAGATCAACTCCGATTTTGAACAACTTCAGAGCTTTTGAACCATTATTTCAAAGGCTATTGAATGAAAATGAAATAAACATTTGAATTTTTGACATACATTTTTAAGCATATAGTGTCTTGGTCAAATTTAATTTTGGACAATTTTAGAATTTTGTTTTTTTCAGATTTATCTGCCAAAAAGGGCTTAGAAATATTGGGAATTGTTTGTTTCTGTTCAAACACTACAGAATCAAGTGTTTTTTGGTACAGCGGAGCCCACTTAATTGGATACCCCTTAATTGTATATCCTGTTAATTGAATATAATTTTCAAACACAAAACCATTTACCATACCTTCAGTACAAATTTGATCTGTTAATTGCATATGGGTTGTAGAGTAAACTGTTAATTGTATATAAATTTTTGTAATTGTCAAAAAAATTACTGTGGCATGCACCAAATTCCCCTTATTTATCAACCTTTTTGATCTCACTACATCCAATACAGGCATTTATTCTATTATATCTTGTTTGACAGAGCTCTCTGAGCTCTGTCAAACAAGATCTAATAGAATAAATGCTCAGTTTACCTCCAGAACAAAGGAAACTGACCAAATCCCTGTTAATTGTATACTCCTGTTAATTGAATAATTTTCACTGGCAAAATGGATATTCAGTTAAGAGGATTCTACTGTATTCATCATTTATACCTCATCAATATCTATGTCAAGTGTGATTTTATGGACTTCTATTTTTCACTCAAAAAGGGCTTGGAAATTTTAAGAATTTTTTTTTCTGTCCAGTGACTTTTGAATTTTGAATGACTGTTCAGAATCAGTTGATTTCTAGCATGCATTCATAAAAACAAATCTAGGTCATGTTAAACTTTGTATATTTTTATACTGTACCAACGACCCAGACATAGCTGGCGCTAATTCTCAAAATCTAGGGCCAAACACAAATTTTGCCCCCCAATCCCTAAAATTTGCATCTAAAACCGAAAAAATCATGTCCTAAATGGTCCTCCATACTTTCCCTCCACTGCGCATGCGCAGTGTCAAGAAGGTCTCGAAATTGGTGCCAATTATCATTCTTTGTTTGGCCCTTCATCAGTTCACATCTGACTGAAATTTGTGCTTGTAAATCTCAGTTTAAATGATGCCAGACACATAAATATTAGAGAAATGGTGGATCTAAAGAGGAAATAGAAGGAGGAGAGGAAAAATGAGTGGCAGGAAATAATCAGGGCTGTAACTTAAAATTTTTTTATGAAATTATGTTATGTTACCTAATTTCAAGGCATGGGCCTGTTGTTGTCATTCTTGCTATAAAGTTACATTGCTTGTTCAGTGTTTCCTCTTTCCCTTTCCTTTAGTCCCCCCTTGCTATTCTCCCATGCTTTTGTCATATTTTCTGTAATATTATTACTAAAATTTTCTTGGGAGTTTTAGCTTGGTAACAGAATGAATTCTGTTTTTTCCCCATGTTTACGTCCTCACCCATGGGTGTTTAGGCATTGTGTTCTGCATCTACCATCTGTTGTTCTGCAGTTTCTTCCTGGGAAGTCTCTGTTTTGCTTCGGATAGTGTTGTAATTGGTAACTGATTTCGGGCCATGTTTATCAGTGCCTGGAGTCATGTTTCCGGTTTTTATACACTTCTTGTTTACATTGATAACGGTTTCTGTTGAGAGTGATTTCTTGTCTTTGTATTAGTTTAATCATAACAAGATACATTATTATTATACGTAAGTGTTGCATTAATTTTTTTGAAATATTTTTAAAAATTTTGTCCACACTTAGGCTTTTTTGGGATCCATTGGGGCTCAACGTTACTTTCAGAAACTTGGGCTTTTCTGAAAAAATATTTTTTCCAAAATTTTTTTTGATTTCAATTATTTTTTCTATGTTAATGGATCATGTTATTATGTATCTTTGTTTTCAGGGGTTGGTGCGAGTACTAGGACTTTTTGTATTCTTTTCACAATGAAAGGATATTGTTCAAATTGTAATAAGAGGAAATCTTCCTCTGACTTTCATAATCATTGTATTAATTGTAGTCAGTGTACTCGCACTAACTCCTGCTCAGTGTGTGTCAATTGGGATGACAAACATAGGAAACGTGTGTCACGGTATGTTGTTAGCGGGGAAAAGGCCATACCGGTCCTTTCTCCACAGGGTCACTCTAGTTTATCAATCTCTTTTTCAGAGGAACAAGAACAGGGTGATGTTTCCGTGATGTCTTCCAAAAGTGTGCCTCCGTCGTCACAGTTAAATGAAGAGCTAGCGGCAAAAGTGCTCATGGAAATACGTCAATTGCCTAAGAGGTCCCTAGTACGATCGACGGCATTGGCTTCCGCTAGCTCGCCCGGTGTAGCGACCATTCATCGAACGGCTCGGCAGCTGGGTTCGTCCGTTGCGGTCCAGGAAGGAGATTTGGATGATGCAAGCACTATAATAAGACAAAGTGCACACCCAGTGACGATGGATCAGAGGATAGAATGGAGGAAGCCTATTAGTCCGGTTCCTAGCTCGTCCAGGTCCATCCGGGCTGCGAGCGAGAGAGATCCCTCTCTCGTACAACAACATCTGGGACCAGAGCAACAGAAACCGTTATCAATGTTTGTCATCCCATTCGGAGCATACGTCCGCCGCTCGGGACGCTCCGTTATATAGACAGTCCGGAGAGACTGTCGATATGGCTTCCTCATCCTCACGGCAGCGCACACGACCGCACCTTGGCTACGTGACCACGGATATCCAGCCAGCTTCGCTGATCAGGGATTCCACAGTGACCAGGTCAAGCCATCCGGTAACCAGGGACACGAGGCCTGTAGACTCCGGACGTTCGCATAAGAGAAGTATGCAGGAGTCAACGTCCAGGGAGCTTCCAGTGGCAAAGCAATGTAAGACCGCTGCTCCACAGGCCTCGGTGACGGACGTGCCATCACAAATAGCACAACTTATCGCAGCATCCCAGCAGACGACAGAATCTCTGTCGGATCAGGAATTATCCGACGGCGCTGGGTCGGTACGCTCCGCTGAAGCATCAGGTACGGACGACCGAGAACTTCATAGGGTCCGACAGGATGGCGAAAGGGATTCAGAGGATCTGGAGCTTTCCTTTTCGGAACAACATAAAGCTGCCGTAGATTTTATCCGGCATTATCTTCCAGAGGTTGTTCCATCGGACCAGAATGCAGCGATGCCGGATAAGAGACTGATAGCGTCATTGGACACAGAATTTTTTGATCGGTTTAGGGACATAGTCCCTGAGTTTCCGACACAGTCCAATAATGTCACAAGAACATTTGAATTATTGAATGACGCTATATATAAGCTTGCTACCAAAACGAGCAAGTATAGTTTCTTGTCCGCAAATGCTCTACATCTGCCTTTCATCAATTCAAGGAATAAATTCGAAACGGCAGGACAGGGCATACCGAGAGTTCCTCTGCGTCTAGACGACCAGGCTGAAGACCTAGAATTATTGTCTATACCGTCGTCTATGTCACTTCCAACCACGACATTGGAAAGGACAATTATGTCTAATAGAGTTAACTTAGACACTATATCATACGCAGATCACCTTACTGAAGTGTTATCATTACGTCTTCAAGGGAAAGAATTCCAGGATATACAATCCTCATTAAGAGTTCTTTCAAGGGCAATAGCTTATTCCACGTATAACTCCGCCCTTTCAGTGGCAAACCTGGAGTTTGTTAGACGTGACATGACCCTAGCTACATCCACGCGCGTGGATGGTAAGGTGAAAAACTCTCTCAGAGTCGCTTCGGTCTCCGGAGAGCTTCTCTTCGACGGCAAGCTTTCAGCAATCTATGATCAGATAACTAAGAAAGCTTCGGATTCTCTGCTATTCAAATCCGCTTCTAGAAAGTCGGATACAGCAGAAAAGAGTAAGACAGGCACTTGTGGGACAAGTACGCCCAAGAGAAGTTCCTATAGAGGTTCCTATGCGTCCTCTAGGTCTTATTCTAGAGACCGTCAAGGCAGCGACTCACGTGGGGGACGTCATTCTGGCCTAGATAACCGGTCAGACGTCCCTAGGTCGACGGGGTGAGGTGCGGGTCGTGGAGGACGTAGTTTCTCCTTCCGCAAGCCTCGCAGGTCCAGGAGGTGATGGTATGAACCTCTATCATGTTCCGGTAGGCGGAAGATTGTCAAGTTTTATAAACAATTGGGCGTCAATTACGGACGACCCCTGAGTTCCAGGGGTAATTTCGGAAGGACTAAGAATATCCTTCAAACGAAAGCCTCCATTAACTCGAAGTCCAAAATGGACTCAGCTTCCATCAAATCTGCAGAAAAGAGACGCTCTTCTATCAGAAGTCCAGTCTCTTCTGAAGAAGAACGCGGTAGAGGTCGTAGAAGACCAGAAATCACCGGGTTTCTACAGCCATCGGTTTCTGGTTCCGAAACCAGATGGCTCGTTCCGTCCAGTCATAGATCTGAGCTGGATAAACAAGCTGATCGTCGCTCCGAAGTTCTATATGGAGACAATTCGATCAGTCGGAGCGAGTATTCGGGTGAACGACTATGCTACAAGCATAGATCTCAAGGATGCGTACTTTCACGTCATGGTACATTCGACATTCAGAAAGTATCTACGCTTCGCAGTCCTAGGAGTTGCATATCAGTTCCGAGCGATGTGCTTCGGTTTGAACCTAGCGCCCTGGGCTTTCACTCGAATAATGAACTTGGTAATGATACATTTCCAAGCTCATTCGTCTGCGGTAACGTCGGCCAACCTGGACGACATTCTTCAGAGGTACGGCAACAAGTTAACGCTTCAGAACGATGTGCAGAATCTGCTTCTATTACTCCGACGTCTCGGTTTTATAATAAACGAGAAGTCGGATCTGGTGCCGTCCAAGTCATTCACCCACTTGGGAATGAGCTTCGAGACGCACAACAGTCTTGTTCGTCTGCCGTTAACCAGAGCGAAATTAATCAGTTGTTACGCTCGCTATTGTCTTCACTCAGACAAAGTCACAGCGAGAGAGTTCATGAGACTGATAGGTCTGTGTGGAGCCGCTGCGGATGTCATTCCGATGGGGCGGTTACGCACTTGTCCTCTCCAAATTTTCTTGACTCAGAATTGGCGTGTAAAGATTCATTCGCTCGATACAGACGTTCTCTTGTCAAATCAAGTGAAACAAGAGATTCAGACTTGGGCAAACATTCAGTGGTTGACTCAGGGAGTTCCACTGCAGTTGCAGGATCCGAGTTTTACTATTATGACGGATGCCAGTCAAACAGGTTGGGGTGCAACATTGATCCCAACGGATTCGAAGTGCCAGGGTCTTTGGGATCCGCAGTTTCTAGGCAAGCACATAAACATCAAAGAAATGATGTCAATTTGGCTTGCACTGCGTCATTGGATGAACATTATTCAGAAAGCACATGTCCAAATCCTGTCCGACAATACGACAGTAGTAGCGTATATTCGGAACCAGGGAGGCACTCATTCCATTCCGTTATTCAATTTAACGGAAAGAATCCTCCTGTTTGTTCTAGAACACCAAGTTCTACTTTCGGTCCGTCATATTCCGGTCATCTGAATGTATTAGCAGACTCCCTTTCACGGAAGGGTCACTTGTTGCCGTCAGAATTGGACTCTCAACAAACATGTATTCAATCAGATTTGCTACCAATGGGAGCGGCCAATGATAGACTTATTTGCGACACAGCTCAACAATCAGTTGCAGATGTATGTGTCACCAATCCCGGATCCCCGAGCATATGCAGTAGACGCTCTATCGATCTCGTGGGATGGAATGTGTGCGAATATGCGTATCCTCCAGCGCCGTTGATTCAGCAGATATTGCTAAAGATAAAACAATCTCAATGCAAAATTCTGTTGGTAGCATCTCTGTCTCCACAGAGACCGTGGATAAATCTACTCAGGTGTCTGCTGTGGGACATACCGCGGAAGCTTCCTCGAGAGGATCTTCTTTCGCAGGGGAAATCGCGTCAACTACATCACAACCCGCAAGGTCTCAACCTTCTTGCACAGCAAGCATTTTACAGGACGAGCAGTGGACGCAATTTCCAACTGTAGGAGGACCTCCTCTTCGCTAAACTATGCGGCTAAGTGGAAGGTCTTTTGTCGTTGGTGTAGGGATCATTCTGTTGACATTTTTGATCCCTCCATTCCAGACATTGCAAACTTTCTAGTATACTTGTTTGATGAGATCAACTGCAGCCTGTTACTATTAAAGGTTATAGGTCTATGTTATCTGATACCTATGCACACCATGATAGTTTACAATTGGATCTAATGTCTCTTTATCTAAATTAGTTAGAAACTTCTCGATAAATAGACCTAGAACCCTTAGATTAATTCCTAAATGGAATTTAGCTTGGGTTCTTCTTAAACTAAAAGAAAAGCCATTTGAGCCTCTTGAGACAGTGGACTTCAAATTCTTATCTTATAAGACAGCATTTCTATTAACTTTCTCTTCAGCTAGAAGAGTTAGTGAGCTTCATGCACTATCTGTGGACGATTCTCACTATCGTAGTGTCGGGAACACTATTACCTTTACTACTAATGTTGGATTTTTGGCTAAGAATCAGGCTCCTAATAAATATCCTGAACCTATTGTTATTAAGGCCCTTCCGTCTTCAGATGGGCATAGGCCTTTACTCTGTCCGGTTAGAGCTTTATGTATTTATAAACGAAGAGCTCAGTTTATCAGAAACGGACGAAAATGCTTCTTTCTGTCTCTGATGCATAATAGAAAGGACATTACGGTCCATTCTATTGCTAGATGGATTCAATTAACTATCCGTACTGCTTATGATAATCTATCTTCAACTCAGCAGTCTGTGCTTAAGATTTTGGCTCATGAAGTAAGAGCTCTTTCTACATCTTGGGCTTACGCAAATAGTGTTGCTATTACAGATTTAATGAAGGCTGCATATTGGTCTCAGCCATCCACATTCACAAATTTTTATCTCAGAAATATTGAGTCCATTTCTGGAGACCTGCATTGTTTAGGTCCGTTATCTGTTGCTCAGAATGTCGTCCACTAAACAGTTGCAACTATAGTTATGCAGGCTTTCTGTTCCGGCAGTGACTCTGTCCTGCTGCCCTCTTCGCTCTGGGCTATTTGACCCAGGGCAAGGGGGGGGGGGGGGGGGTGTTCCCTCAGGTCACCTGCTTTATAGTGAAAAGCAAGGGAATACCTCCTCCAGAGTCAGTAATTCTGAATCGGTACCGGGATGGTTTTAAAGTGTAAAGCTAATGTTTTAATTCATTCATGTCATATTTTTAAAGTGTAGCTCGGTGTGAAGCACTTGTATATGTCACGTGTCAAACGGGCATTAATATACAATCCCCGGACACTTTTAAAGAGTATAAAGAGTCTCAATTCTCTGGACTTACTTTATTTATTGGCTTCCTTTAAAAATAATTAGTATAAAGGGTTATACTGGATGTTAATAGAGAACATGAATGTTGTTATGCTCAATTATGAAGGGTGTTGTGTCTTTCTAATTTATCATAAATAAGAAAGATACATGTAAAGCCTAATACTCCTTTTCTCCTCGAAGGGATAACTCTATTATATATAGTTGAGCTTATTGGATTTTTCTCTATGTCCTAGGCCCTCCAGCCTTTTTACTATTCAGCTATGTCTGGGTAAATGGTACAGTATAAAAATGTTAAAATATTTATAGTAATTTATATATTTTTTATACTTACCAATGACCCAGACGGGGATGGCCCTCCCAGGAGTTGGAAACTCGTACCTCCCTGCTGAGTACATAGTGCTAACCAGGCACTGCTTGTAAGAATGATAATTGGCGCCAATTTCGAGACCTCCTTGACACTGCGCATGCGCAGTGGAGGAAAAGTATGGCGGACCATTTAGGACATGATTTTTTCAGTTTTAGATGCAAATTTTGGGGATTGGGGGGCAAAATTTGTGTTTGGCCCTAGATTTTGAGAATTAGCGCCAGCTATGTCTGGGTCATTGGTAAGTATAAAAAATATATAAATTACTATAAATTTTTTAACTTTTTTGGACTGTTTTTACTTTTCAAAATGGACCTCAAATCATTCAATAACTATTTTGAAAGACTGCTCAAATCAAAATGGTTTTTGAAATGCTTTTGTAACTGAACATTATCAGATTGATCACAAATGAATGTAGAAGTGACCATTACTGTTGCAGGGTGTGATGAATTGCTGGCTTTGCTGCATTCAAGGTGTAGGCATTGACATTTGGAAAAGGTGACGAGGGTATTTACTAAGCAATACTTACTGACGTGTCTTTTTCTGTTTGAAAATAATGATTTCTGTTACCTGGTAGAGTGCTAAATTGTTTTTGGTCATTAAAATTTGTTAACATACAGTACAAGTAAAAATAAGTTGTAGGATAACCATTATAAACTATGTATCTTTCTCTTCCTACACTGATAAGACCAGAAGCTGACATCATGTCTGATTCTGATCTTATCAGTGCAGGAACAGCAGTATACTTAATTTATTGCGGTTATGCTACAACTTTTTTTGACTGGTACTTTACCTTGGTCTTGTTACAAAACAAAGCACTCCCCCCATAAATTGTGATAAGGCAAATCCATATAGGTTAAATAAATTCACTTCAAAGGTAATACGAAGCACATCCACATAACAAATCCATATAACAAATCCATATAGGCTAAATAAATTCACTTCAAAGATAATACGAAGCACATCCACATAACAAATCCATATAGGCTAAATAAATTCACTTCAAAGATAATATGAAACACATCCACATAACAAATCCATATAATAAATCCATATAGGTTAAATAAATTCACTTCATAAATAATATGAAGTGCATCTACATAACAAATCCATATAGGCTAAATATATTCACTTCAAAGATAATATGAAACACATCCACATAACAAATCCATATAACAAATCCATATAGGTTAAATAAATTCACTTCAAAGATAATACGAAGAACATCTGCATAACAAATCTATATAGGCTAAATAAATTCACTTCAAAGATAATACGAAACACATCTGCATAACAAATCTATATAGGCTAAATAAATTCACTTCAAAGATAATATGAAACACATCCGCATAACAAATCCATATAACAAATCCATATAGGTTAAAACACATCCACATAACAAATCCATATAACAAATCCATATAGGCTAAATAAATTCACTTCAAAGATAATACGAAACACATCCACATAACAAATCCATATAGGCTAAATAAATTCACTTCAAAGATAATACGAAACACATCTGCATAACAAATCTATATAGGCTAAATAAATTCACTTCAAAGATAATATGAAACACATCCACATAACAAATCCATATAACAAATCCATATAGGTTAAAACACATCCACATAACAAATCCATATAACAAATCCATATAGGCTAAATAAATTCACTTCAAAGATAATACGAAACACATCCACATAACAAATCCATATAGGCTAAATAAATTCACTTCAAAGATAATACGAAACACATCTGCATAACAAATCCACATAGGCTAAATAAATTCACTTCAAAGATAATACGAAGCACATCCACATAACAAATCCATATAACAAATCCAAATAGGTTAAAACACATCCACATAACAAATCCATATAACAAATCCATATAGGCTAAATAAATTCACTTCAAAGATAATACGAAACACATCCACATAACAAATCCATATAGGCTAAATAAATTCACTTCAAAGATAATATGAAACACATCCACATAACAAATCCATATAACAAATCCATATAGGTTAAATAAATTCACTTCAAAGATAATATGAAGCACATCCATATAACAAATCCATATAGGCTAAATAAATTAATTTCAAAGATAATACAAAACACATCCACATAACAAATCCATATAGGTTAAAACACATCCACATAAATCGATATAACAAATCCATATAGGTTAAATAAATTCATTTCATAAATAATACTAAGTGCATCTACATAACAGATCCGTATAGGCTAAATATATTCACTTCAGAGATAATGTGAAACACATCCACATAACAAATCCATATAACAAATCCATATAGGTTAAATAAATTCACTTCAAAGATAATACGAAGAACATCTTGCATAACAAATCCATATAGGCTAAATAAATTCACTTCAAAGATAATACGAAGCACATCCACATAACAAATCCATATAACAAATCCATATAGGTTAAATAAATTTACTTCAAAGATAATATGAAGCACATCCATATAACAAATCCACATAGGCTAAATAAATTCACTTCAAAGATAATACGAAACACATCCACATAACAAATCCATATAGGCTAAATAAATTCCCTTCAAAGATAATACGAAACACATCTGCATAAAAAATCCATATAGGCTAAATAAATTCACTTCAAAGATAATACGAAGCACATCCACATAACAAATCCATATAACAAATCCATATAGGTTAAAACACATCCACATAACAAATCCATATAGGCTAAATAAATTCACTTCAAAGATAATACGAAACACATCTGCATAACAAATCCATATAGGCTAAATAAATTCACTTCAAAGATAATACGAAGCACATCCACATAACAAATCCATATAACAAATCCATATAGGTTAAAACACATCCACATAACAAATTCATATAACAAATCCATATAGGCTAAATAAATTCACTTCAAAGATAATATGAAACACATCCACATAACAAATCCATATAGGCTAAATAAATTCACTTCAAAGATAATACGAAACACATCTGCATAACAAATCCATATAGGCTAAATAAATTCACTTCAAAGATAATATGATACACATCCACATAACAAATCCATATAACAAATCCATATAGGTTAAAACACATCCACATAACAAATTCATATAACAAATCCATATAGGCTAAATAAATTCACTTCAAAGATAATATGAAACACATCCACATAACAAATCCATATAGGTTAAATAAATTCACTTCAAAGATAACACGAAGCACATCCATATAACAAATCCATATAGGCTAAATAAATTCACTTCAAAGATAATACGAAACACATCCACATAACAAATCCATATAGGTTAAAACACATCCACATAAATCCATATAGGCTAAATAAATTCATTTCAAAGATAATACGAAGCACATCCACATAACAAATTCATATAGCTTAAAACACATCCACGTAACAAATCCATATAGGCTAAATAAATTCACTTCAAAGATAATACGAAACACATCCACTTAACAAGTCCATATAACAAATCCATATAGGTAAAATAAATTCACTCCAAAGATAATACGAAGCACATCCACATAAATCCAAATAGGCTAAATAAATTCACTTCAAAGATAATACGAAACACATCCACATAACAAATCCATATAGGTTAAAACACATCCACATAAATCCATATAGGCTAAATAAATTCACTTCAGAGATAATATGAAACACATCCACATAACAAATCCATATAGGTTAAAACACATCCACATAAATCCATATAGGCTAAATAAATTCACTTCAGAGATAATACAAAACACATTCACATAACAAATCCATATAGGTTAAAACACATCCACATAACAAATCCATTTCCATTAAATAAATTCACTTCAAAGATAAAATGAAGCACATCCACATAACAAATCCATATAGGTTAAATAAATTCACTTCAAAGATAATACGAAACACATCCACTTAACAAGTCCATATAACAAATCCATATAGGTAAAATAAATTCACTCCAAAGATAATACGAAGCACATCCACATAAATCCAAATAGGCTAAATAAATTCACTTCAAAGATAATACGAAACACATCCACATAACAAATCCATATAGGTTAAAACACATCCACATAAATCCATATAGGCTAAATAAATTCACTTCAGAGATAATACAAAACACATTCACATAACAAATCCATATAGGTTAAAACACATCCACATAACAAATCCATTTCCATTAAATAAATTCACTTCAAAGATAAAATGAAGCACATCCACATAACAAATCCATATAGGTTAAATAAATTCACTTCAGGGTATTTGATGATTGGATTCACATCGCAAAATGCTAGTCAAAAATGTCCAAATTCTAACCATTTTTCTTTCATATTGGCCTTATATTCACTATTTAGCAACACTTTTTGAAACCAAGATGGAAACTGCTAATCAGATTTTTTAAAAACAAAAAATACCCTGTTCATAGATAATACGAAGCACATCCACATAACAAATCCATATAGGTTAAAACACATCCGCATAACAAATCCACATAGGCTGAATAAATTCACTTCAAAGATAATACGAAACACATCCACATAACAAATCCATATAGGTTAAAACACATCCACATAACAAATCCATGTAGGCTAAATAAATTCACTTCATAGATAATACGAAACATCCACATAACAAATCCATATAGGTTAAAACACATCTACATAACTAATCCATATAGGTTAAAACACATCCACATAACAAATCCATTTCCATTAAATAAATTCACTTCAAAGATAAAATGAAACAAATCCACATAACAAATCCATATAGGTTAAATAAATTCACTTCAGGGTATTTGATGATTGGATTCACATCGCAAAATGCTAGTCAAAAATGTCCAAATGCTAACCATTTTTCTTTCATATTGGCCTTATATTCACTATTTAGCAACACTTTTTGAAACCAAGATGGAAACTGCTAATCAAATTTTTTAAAAACAAAAAATACCCTGTTCATAGATAATACGAAGCACATCCACATAACAAATCCATATAGGTTAAAACACATCCGCATAACAAATCCATATAGGTTAAATCAATTCACTTCAAAGATAATACGAAACACATCCACATAAACACAGAACAACACACGTGTGTGTGAATGGGTTAATCGATATGGCACGAGTGCCAGCGCGAAAAGATAAAATGAGAGTCCACAGGCCTTGAGTTTTATCTTTCTGCGATGGCACAAGTGCCATATCGATTAACCCATTCACACGCATGTGTCATTCTGTGTTTATTACATCCCTTCGTGTCTGTAACAGTTATTAGAAGAACACTCAGCAATTCATTTGACAACTATCAACAAAAACAACACATTTTATCTCCAACCAAATTTGCGTAGGGAACCCGTGTTGCTATTTTGTCCCCTGAGTTTCAATGTGTTCTATGTGCCTACTGGCACATAGAACACATTGAAATTCAGGGGACGATTTTCAGCTATCGCTAGCGAACAGAATTGAAATTGCGTTGCACGATTTGTAGAAAATTCCAGTGAAATTTCACTTCTATTTAAAAGTAGTCTGTCAATGATATGTGCAGAACAGATTCTCATTTTCCGTCTGGTTTAGTGTTGCTGTACAGTTAAAACTAGAAGTCCTGTCCTGAAATGCGCACAGTTAGCATGTTGATTTGCGCGTTAATCTACGCGTTATGACGATGGTAAGGCTATCAAATTCTGCTCATACGACCTGTGCACAAGCAAAGTTTCAGCCAATGGACCTCCGGGTAACCCGGAGGTCCATTGGCAGGAACATTGCTTGTGTTTGCCATGGGTAACAAGGAGAACCTGCCGTGCTTTGGGTGGCATTCGATAGGGCAATTGCGCGCAATTCCTACGCGTAATTTAAGCCTAGATAAGTGCACACTTCCTGACAGGACTAATAGTTTTAACTGTAGATGGGGATTTCATAGAACAGGCATGTAATAAAATATGAAGCCTCTGAGTTGCAGCACCTGCACTTCAGAATGAAGCACACAAATAATGACTTCCAGTACTATACCAGTTAAAAAAGCTTTGTTATCATTTTTTTCTACTAGGCTGACTCGAAGATCAAATCACTCAGTGCATCATACAGATTGAAGAAACCAGACAGAAGATTTGAAGAACTGAAGAACTACTCAAATGAATTACAAAATAATATATCAAACATATTGAAGATTAGAGTGGTAAGCGTAAGGCTAATAAAGAAATGCTTTGATTCTCAGGCAATTCCTCACTGAAATTACCCCTCCCCCCCCCCCCCCCCCCCCCCCCCCCCCCATTGGGCATTTTTAGCTCAACTTGTCAAAGTTAAGCTGAGCTATTGCCATCACTTCTCGTCCGTTGGCGTACGTACATCTGGGCGTACGTACGTACGTACACAATTTCCTTTGGCACACCTCACAGGTCGCATTTATGATCAGATCGCTTTGAAACTTGGTATGCTTGTTTGGGGTGACCTCCAGATGGGAGCTATCGATTTTTGTCAATATCTGCCAAGAAATGTGGCAACGACCTTTAATGAACTTAGTGCAGTTATGCATCAAAATTTCCCTTTGGCACTCCCTGGAGGGCACATTTATTATCGGATTGCTTTGAAACTTGGTATGCTTGTTTGGGGTGAACTCTAGATGGGAGCTATCGATTTTCTTCCATTTCTGTCAAAAAATGTTGCCGCTGGCAACGTTCTTAGAACTTAGTTTAGTCAGACCTCAATATTTCCCTTTGGCACATCCTACAGGGCTCATTTATGATCGGTTTGCTTTGAAATCTGGAATGCTTCTTTGGAGTGACCTCTAGATGGGAGCTACTGATTTTCTTCCATTTCCATCAAAATATGATGCCACTGGCAACGACCTTTTATGAACTTAGTGCAGTTATGCATCAAAACCTTTGAACTTAGTTTAGTCAGGCATCAATATATTCCTTTGGCATGCCCTACAGGGCATATTTTTGATCAGATTGGTTTGAAACTTTGTATGCTTGTTTGGTGTTACCTCTAGATGGGAGCTATTGATTTTCTTTGATTTCTGTCAAAAAATGTTGCCGCTGGAAACGACCTACGATGAACTTAATGCAGTTACGCATCAATATTTCCCTTTGGCACACCTTGCAGTGCACACTTTTGACCAGATCACTTTTAAACTTGGTTTGCTTGTTTGGGGTGAGCTCTAGATGGAAGCTATCGATTTTCTTCTGTTTCCGTCAAAAAAGGTTGCCGCTGACAACATTTTTAGAACCTAGTTAAGTCAGACTTCAATATTTTCCTTTGGCACACCCTACAGGGCACATTTATGATTGAATTGTTTTGAAATCTGGCATGCTTATTTGGGGTGACCTCTAGATGGAAGCTATCGATTTTCTTCCATTTCTGTCAAAAAATGTTGCCGCTGGCAATGACCTTTGAACTTAGTTTAGTCAGGCATCAATATGTTCCTTTGGCACGCCGTAAAGGGCACATTCATGGTCAGAATGGTTTGAAACTTGGTATGTTCGGTTGGGGTTACCCCTAGATGTGAGCTATCGATTTTCTTCAATATCTGTCGAAAAATGTTGCCGCTGGCAATGACCTTCGATGAACTTCATGCAGTTATACATCAATATTTCTCTTTGGCGCAGCCTGCAGTGCACATTTTTGACCGTATCGCTTTGAAACTTGGTGTGCTTGTTTGGGGTGACCTCTAGATGGTAGCTATCGATTTCCTTCCATTTCCATCAAACATAGTTGCCATTGGCAACGACCTCTGATGAACTTAGTAAAAACTTAGTGCTGTTATGCATCAGTATTTCTCTTTGACACACCCTGCCGGGCACATTTATGAATGGACTGCTTGGAAACTGGGTGTGCTTGTGTGGGGTGATATCTATATGAGAGTTATCGATTTTCTTCCATTTCTGTAAAAAAATGTTGCCACTGGCAACAACCTTTGAACTTAGTTTAGTCAGGCTTCGATATTTCCCTTTGGCACTCCCTTCAGGGCACATTTATGATCGGATAACTTTGAAACTTGGTATGTGTGTTCGGGTTGACCTCTTGATGTGAGCTATTGATTTTTTTTTCATTTCCATAAAAAATTATTGTTGTTATCACCAACCTTTGAACTTACTGCATTTGTGCAGCAACTTATCCCTTTTGCACTCTCTGCAGGGTATATTTATGAATTTCCATAAAAAAGTGAGAAAAAGACATTGCCACAAGCAATGAACTTCAAACTTAGTGCATTTGTGCATTAACATCTTCCTTTGGTATGCCTCAGAGGGTGCATTCATTTTCAGGTTGTTTTGAAATTTTGTATGCTTATGCAGGATGACAAAGATAGGAGCTATTGATTTTCTTTTCATTTCCATCAAAAACTGTTGTTGTTGGCTACAATCTTTGAATTTATTGCATTTGTGCATCAACATTCTTCTTTGACATGGCCTACAGGCCACATTTATCATAGGATTGTTTTTTAACTTAGTGTGCTCATTAGGCAAGACCTTTAGATAAGAGCTATTGATTAGCATTCAGATCTGTGAAAAAAGTTGCCATTTACAATAACCTCTGAACATACTGCATTTGTGTATCAACATTCTTCCTTTAGCCAGTCTTACAGTTTACATTTAAAAATGCATGGATTGCTCTGACATTGTGCACACACAATGCTGTTATGTTGAAATTTCATCAAATAACATTGGTACCAATGATCTTCAATTTTACCATTTCACTTATAACTTACTGGTACTTAACGGTACCAAGTTCAAGTTTATTACCTTGCAGTGTATTCAAATATTACTAAAAAAAAATTGAAAGACTGAAAACTTTTTAGGCCGACAAAACAAAATCCAACAAAACAGCTCAGAGTTAGTCATTTCCAACCGTCTGTCTGGGGGATTTTTCGTGTCCACTCCATAACTCTGAGCTGCTTTGTTGGATTTTGTTGAAACTTGGCATACATGTTACTTATGGGGAGACGATGTGTTGCGCATAAAAATTTGTTGGGGGTTCTATGGAGGTCAAGGTCACAGATCAATACGATACCGGTATTCAAAAAAATATTGTGGTATACTGGTATATCGAAAACGGTTCAGATATATGAACACAAGTATCACAATCGAGACTTGATGCATCACAGTCGGAACGAATAAGCATGCCTTGATGATACGGTTCGAAACTATTTTATCCAACGCAGATGATATCAAAATTTATTATTTTCAAAATTAGATTATCAGATTTTCCCCAAAGATTTCAACAAAACTATATCATGTGACCCCCTGATTGGAACGAGCTCAACGAGCTTGTTCCAATGAGGGGTCTCATGATATGGTTATATTGAAATTTTTGAAAATTAATTTTTCAACTGCTGAATTTGTATATTATGAGGGCACAAGCAGACGATTCCTTGGATAAAGGGATAATATTATTCATTCAGGGATATAAAAAACTCAAGACATCTTGAAAATTAAATGCTGGGTAAATAAATAATGATCATAAACCGATATTTTGGTAATTACTCCGGTATTCAATCGATATTGGTTTGAATACCGGTATATATCGGTTTATCGATATACCGCACAGCCCTATTCCAAGACACTTGGAATGTAACTTGTCAGTTTCCCCAGAGACAGCATGTTGAGGTACCCGTTCTCTTGCAGTAACAAGTGACCAAAGGTGGAATTGGATCCTTGCAGGTTAAAATTCTTCTTCTTCAGATCCACCAGTCAGAATCATTTCATATCTGGTATACACAATCTCTAGGGGGGACAGATTCAAGTTTGTTCAAATCGGGTCCTTGAGTTAATATTTGGGCTCTCTTGAAAATCTTCTTCTTCAGATTCATCAGTCAGAATTCTTTCATATTTAGTATACAGCATCTCTAGGGGGGTCAGGTTCAAGTTTGTTCAAATCGGGTCCCTGGGTTACTATTTGGGCTCCCTATTAGAGCACAAAGTTTAACTTAGTGCAATATGATGAATGTTCTTTAAAAATCTTTTTCTTCAGATCCGCCAGTCAGAATCTTTTCATATTTGGTATACAACATCTCTACAGGGGTCAGATTTAAGTTTGTTTAAATCGAGTCCCTGGATTAATATTTGGGCTCTCTATTGGAGCCTGAATTTTAACTTAGTGCAATATGTGGAATATTCTTTAAAAATCTTCTTCAGATCCACCAGTTGAAATCTATTGTTATTTAATATACAACATCTCTAGGAGGGGTCAGATTCATGTTTGTTCAAATTGGGTCCCTGGGTTAATATTTGGGCTCCCCATTGCACCAGTCCAGTCAAGCTATTACTCTCTTTGTTGCTTTTCATTATTAACGATAATCATTATTTAACCCTTTACCTAACATAATGCCAAAACCGGCCAGCGCTATTCTAAAAAATTGCCAATTTTTTTGTCTCTAAAACATAGGTTATGACCCCTCATTGGAACGAGCTCGTTGAGCTCGTCCCAATGAGGGGTCATAACCTATGTTTTTGAGACAAAAAATGAAAAAATTAGTTATTCATTTTTTTTTGCAAGTGTCGTTGGTTTTTCATGTTAGGTAAAGGATTAAAAAAACAAAACAATGAAGTACTCATTACACCCATGGCAAAGCGTCTTCTTTTGCATGCACGGATACATGACACAATTGTTGATTGCATAATTCACTTGTGAAGTTATCATTTATAATCAAACCCGGAAATCCCAGAAAATCACACTTTGGAAAGTAATAAACATTATCACTGATCTCATAGGTGAGTAAGAATGATAATATCAACATTAAACCTCAAGTCTGCCTTCCACATCTGATCTGCTTCAAGTGGCCAAGTGTCAGATGACTTGCTATTTCTTCCCACCATCAAGGAGTCACGTGTTAGATTAGCTAATTATAGATAATTATCAAGTCCCACATGTGTGTGGAATTTGTCACGTAGGAAACAGAAATTAACTTATTCTCAATTATCACAATTCTTGTCTTATTTCATAATCCTTTCATAAACATTGAACATTATCCTTTTCATCAAACACTACACACAGTCAAGTTAAGCTACAGTGTCATTGACTCTCATTATTCAATTAACAGGAGTTGAGTCTACCGTATTTACTCTATGTATTGGGACAGCTAAAAATAATTATTTTCACAGGTGTCCCAATTCTTAGAAAATGGGGAAAGAACACAGCCTGGTCTTGATATGATGCTGAATAAAGTTGTGTGTGATTCGTTTTCCATCACTATATATGAAAATCGCCATCCAATTTTTTTTTATATTTTCATTTTTTGCTTCCAGAACATAGCTTATGATCCCTCATTGGAACGAGCGCACTGCGCTCGTTCCAATGATGGATGACAAGCTATGTTTTGGAAGCAAAAAATGAAAATTTTTAGTTACTCAAGAATTTTTTTTAGGAGTGTCGTCTGCTACTAGCGACGGGCCAACTGGAAACAAACCTCCTGAATGTCCCAAACTTTGGAGCATAAAAAAAATATAGTTTTCTGGAAAAAATGTGTGTCCCAAATCATAGAGTGTCCCAAAACATAGAGTAAATCCTTTCAACATTGAAGGTGTGGGAAATGGTTTGGTGTCTGTAAGTTATATATAATTAACATGGTCATTCAGTTAAAATATACACTAAGTGGGTTTTGCAATAATAATATAAAATATGACACCATACAAAAAACACAATGTTGAAAGGATTTACTCTCAGTTGAGAGTGTGGGAACCAGAATGCATTTTAACATTGTTTTCTTCAGAAATTAGCCGATAGATTATATGCCATTCATAAAGTACATGCAAACTATGCTCGAGTGTATGGGGAATGGAGTTGTGTTGAAAAGGAAATGTCAGATGGTCTCCAGAGTGCAGCTCATTATATGGATGTGTAAGTTTAATATTTCCATTATATTGTACTTGAAACAAATTGCAGCAGACACGACTAATATATATTTTTATACTGTACCAATGACCCAGACATAGCTGGTGCTAACTCTTAAAATATAGGGCCAAACACAAATTTTGCCCCCCAATCCCCAAAATTTGCATCTAAAACTAAAGAAAACATGTCCTGAAAGGCCCTCCACACTTCGCCCCTACTGCGCATGCGCAGTGTCAAGGACGTTCAGAAATTGCCGCCATTTATCATTCTAAGTTTGGCCCTTCATCAGTTAACATCTGACTGATCTTTGTGCTTTTAAATCTCAGTTTAAATGATGCCAGACACATAAATATTAGTGAAATGGTGATTCTAAGGAGGATAGAGAAGGAGGAGAGGAAAAGAATGTGTGACAGAATATTATCAGGGCTGTAACTTAAAATTTTTTAATGAAATTATGTTAAGTTACCTATTTTCAAGGCAGCAGCCATTTTGTTGTCATTCTGATTATTTAGTTACACTGTTTTTTCAAGTGTTTTCCTCTCTCCCTGTCCTTTAAGTTCCCCCTAGCTATTCTCCCATGCTTTTGGCATAGTTTCTGTAATTATTATTACTAAAATTTCTTGGGAGTTTTAGCTGAATAACAGAATGAATTCTGTTCGTTCCCCATGTTTACGTCTTCACCTACGGGTGGTTAGGCGTTGTGTTCTGCATCTACCATCTGATGTTCTGCAGTTTCTTCCCTGGAAGTCTCTGTTTTGCATCAGATAGTGTATTTTTGGTAACTGATTTCGGGCCTGGGTGCCTGGAGTCTTATTTTAGTGTTTTTACACTCATTGTTTACATTTACAACAGCCCTCTGTGTGAGGGGGGGATTTCTAAAAAATAATATCTTTATGTTATTTTAATCATAACTAGATACATTATTATTGTTCGTAAGTGTTGAATAAATTGTTTAAAATATTTTTAAAATTTTTGTCCACACTTAGGCTTGGGATCCATTAGGGCTCAACGTTACTTTTCAGAAACTTGGGCTGTTCTGAAAAAATATTTTTTCAAAATATTTTGATTTCAATTATTTTTTCTATATTAATGGATCATATTATTATTATGTATTTTGATTGCCAGGGGTTAGTGCGAGTACCAGGACTTGTTTTCTTTTCACATTGAAAGGATATTGATCAATTGTTTTAAGAGGAAGTCTTCCTCTGACTTTATTATCATTCTATATGTGGTCAGTGTACTCGCATTAACTCCTGTTCTGTATCGTATGATTTCGATGACAATATGGGAAGCGTATGTCACGGTATGTTGTTGGGGATTTGGACACTCCGGTCCTTTCCCCGCAGGGTCACTCTACTTTATCAATTTCTATTTCAGACGATCAAGATTAGGGTGATGTATCTGTGATGTCTTCCAACAGTGTGCCTCCGTCGTCACAATTGATGAAGGGCTAGCGGAAAAGTGCTCATGTAATACGCCAATTGCCTAAGAGGACCCTAGTAGGTTCGACGGCCTTTGACGTCCGCTAGCTCGCCCGGTGTAGCGTCCATTCACCGAATGGTTCGGCAGCCGGGTTCGTCCATTGCGGTCTAGAAGGAATTTTGGGGTGATGCGAGCACTATAAAATTAACTTAATGCACACCCAGTGACGGCGGATCGGAGGGAGAACGGAGGAAGCCTTTTAGTCCGGTTCATAGCTCGTTCCGGTCCATCCGGACGGCAAGCGAGAGAGGCCCCTCTCTCGTTCAACAACATCTGGCCCCAGATGTTGTGGTACAAAATGTGTCGCTAGCGGAGCATACATCCGTCGCTCGGGACGCTCCGTTGTATAGGCAGTCCGCTGAGACTGCTAAGGCTTCCTCTTCTCGTCAGCGCACACGACCGCACCTTGGCTGCGTGACCGCCGATATATTACCAGCTTCGCCGATCAAGGATTCTTCGGCGACCAGGTCACACCATCCGGCAGCCAGGGATTCGAGACCGATGGACTCCGAACGTTTGCATAGGAAAAGTATGCGGGAGCCATCTGATGCGGAGCTGCCCTCGGCGAAGCAGCGATAGACTGCGCCTCCGCAGGTCTCGACGCCGGACATTCTTGTGCACATAGCACAGCTTATCGCAGCATCCCAGCAGCCGACAGAAACGGTGTCGGATCGAGAATTATCCGACAGCGCTGGGTCGGTAGCCGGGGACTCGAGGCCTGCAGACTCCGGACGTTCGCATAGGAAGTGTGCGGGAGTCAACGTACACGGAGCTTCCGGCGGCAATGCATCGTAAGTCCGCTACTGCACAGGCCTCGGGAACGGACGTGCTTTCCTTAATAGCACAGTTTATCGCAGCATCCCAGCATCAACTGAATCTGTCGCATATATTTTATCCGACGATGCTGGGTCGGGACGCTCCGCGGAAGCGGGTACGGACGTCCGAAAGTTTCATCCGGTCCGACGGGATACCGAAAGGGATTCGGAGGATTTCAAGCTTTCCCTTTCGGAACAACATATGCTGCGATGCCGGATAAGAAACTGATAGCGTCGGTGGACTTAGAAATTTTTGGTTCGGTTCAGGGACATCGTCCCTCAGTTCCGACATAGTCCAATAATGTCACACAAACTTTCGAATTATTGAACGACGCTATATATATTATTATTTTATGCTTGCTATCCAAGCATTTCTGGTTTCTTGTTCGAAGAGTTATGGAGATGTCTTTCAAAAGTGTGCCTCTGTCGTCATAGTTAATGAAGAGTTAGCGGCAATAAGTGCTCATGGAATATGTCTATCGCTTACGGAGTGACATTCGCTAGCTCACCCGGTGTAGCGTACATTCATCGAATGGTTCGGCTGCCGGGTTCGTCCGTTGCGGTCTAGGAAGGAGATTTGGGTGATGCGAGCACTTTAATTACTTTAGTACTCACCCAGTGACGGCAGATTGAGGACAGATCGGAGGAAGCCAACAACATAGGGGACCGCATGTTGTGGTTCAGATATTTTACATTCGGAGCATATGTCCGTTGCTCGGAACGCTCCGTTATATTGACAGTCCGAGAGACTGTCTTTAATGCTTCCTCATCCTCACAGCAGGGCACACGACCGCACATTGGCTACGTGACCTCGAGTATCCGATCAGTTTCGGCATTCAGTGATTCCACGGCGAATAGGTCGCGCCATCCGGTAGCCAAGGGACACGAGGCCTATACACTCCGGTCGCTCGCATATTGGAAGTATGCACGGGGTAACGATCACGGAGCTTCCAGCGGCAATGCATCGTAAGACCGCTTCTCCTCAGGCCTCAGTGACGGACGTGCTATCCGAGTTAGCACAGGTGTTTCGCAGCATCCCAGCAATTGACAGTTTCTCGGTCGAATCAGGAATTATCCGACGGCGCTGGGTCGGTGCGGTCCGCGGTTGCATCAGCTACGGACGACCGAACGCTTTATAGGGTCCGACAGGATGGCGAAAGGGATTCGAAAGATTTCGAGTTTTCCCTTTAGTAGTATCGGAAGATGCCTTTCATATCTTCTGGCATTTCTTCCAGTGATTATTTTTCGGACTTCATTGCTGCGATCTTGGATAAGAGACTTATAGCGTCATTGGACTCGGATTTTTCGATCGGTACAGGGACATTGTCACTGACTTACCGACGCAGTCCAATATTGTCATTACAACATGTGTTTTATTTTTCGACGCTATATATTTATATATATATACAAGCCTGCTACTAAGCATGATAGTTTAGTTTCTTGTCCGCGTTGCTCATTTCTGCCATTTTATCATTTTTACATATAGTTTATTTTGGCAGAGCAGGGCATACCGAGAGTTCATATGCGTCTAGACGGTGTGATTAAAGACTGCATATATTCTTTTTTGCCGTTTATGTCTTTTCCAATTTCATTGTTGGGAACGACATTATGTATAGTAGACTTAACTTAGACGCTTTATTATACGTAATCCGCCTTACTGAGGCGTTATCATTACGTCTTCAAGAAAAGATTTACGGGATATTTATTCTCAATGTAATTTCTTTTGAGGGCAGTAGTTTGTTCACGTATAACTCCGCCCTTCAGTGGCTGATTGGAGTTGGTTAGACGTGACGCAGCCCTAGCTACATCCACACGCGTGGATAGTAAGATTAAGAACTCTCTCAGAGTCGCTTCGTTCTCGGAGGAGCTTCTCTTCGACGGCAACTTTCCGGCAATCCATGAATTGCTCGATTTATACATTCTCTTGTCTATCTAGTGTTACAAGAGATTCAGACTGGGGCAAACATTCGGTGGTTGACTCAGAGAGTGCCGCCGCAGTTGCCGGACCCGAGTGTGGCTGTTATGACGGTTGCCAGTCAAATAGATTGGGATATATACTGATCCCTACGGATTCGAAGTGCTAGGGTCTTTGGGTTCCGCAGTCTTTTAGCTATCAGTTTAACTTCCGCGGAATAATGTTTTTTAGGCTTGCTTTATGTCATTGCATGAACATTATTCAGAAACGCATGCCCAAATTCCTGTCCTTTAATTCGACAGTAGTGGCGTATCTCCGGAACCAGGGAGGCACTCTTTCGTTTCCGTTATTCAATTTAATGGAAAGAATCCGTCTGTTGGTTATAGTACACCAAGTTCAGTTTTGGTCCGTCATATTCCGGGTCGTCTGATTGTTTTATCGGACTCCCGTTCTCTTACGGGTCGCTTGTTGCTGTCAGAATGGACTCTCAACAAACAAGTATTCAATCAGATTTGCTATCTATGGGAGCGCCCAATGATGATTTATTTATGACACAGCTTGCTAATCAATTGCAGACGCATGTGTTGGCTTGTCCAGATCTCTGAGCTAATAGTGTTAACGCTCTATTGATCTATAGGACGGAATGATAGGATACGCGTATCCTCCGGCGCTGTTGTTTTAGCAGGTATTGCTAAGATAAACAACCACAATACATTTCTGTTGATAGCATCTCTATCTTCACAGAGATCATGAGTAATTTACTCTCTTGTCTACTGTGGATCTTAACGTGAAATCTTCCTCTATGTGAGGATCTTTTTTCACTGGGTAAATCGTGTCATCTTTATCACAACCAGCAAGGTCGCAACCTTCATGTATTCCGTTGTGTGGTCCGTATTGCATTGTAAGCACTGTACTGGACGAGCTTTGGACGCGATTTCTTACTATAGGAGATCCTCTTCTTCGCTATTCTATGCGACTAAAGTGGAGGCTCTTCCGTCGTGGTGTAGGGATCATTATGTTCATATTGTTGATCCCTCCATACTACTCATTGCTATTTTTTAGTATACTTGTTTCACAAGATCTACTGCAGCCTGTTATTATTTAGGTTATAGGTTTATGTTACCTCATACCTATGCACTCTACGATAGTTTACAATTGAGTCTTTTGTCTCTTTATCTAAGTCAGTTAGTAACTTTTTGATAAATAGACTTAGAATCTTTAGTTTAAATTCCTATACGGATTTTAACTTCGGTTCTTATTTAGCTAAGTAATCATTTGAGCCTCTGGAAACAGTAGTTTTCAAATTCTGACCTTTTAGACAGTAATTCTGTTGGTTTCTCTTTTACTGTAGAGTCAGTGAGTTTCATGCACTATCGATGGATGATTTTCACTTTCATAGTTTCGGAATCAATACTTCCGTTACTATTTAGGTTGGATTGTTGCATAAGAGTTAGGCTCCTATTATCCGGAACCTATTATTTTAAGGTCCTTCCGTCTTCGTATGGGCATAGGCCTTTACTCTTTCCGGGTACAGTTTATGTATTTATAAACAGATATCTGTTTATTACAAGGGCGTAAGCTTCTTCTGTCTTTGATGTCTAGTAGAAGGACGTTACGCTCCATTTTATTGTTAATGGATTCTATTAACTATCGGTACTGCTTATGGTATATCATTGACTTAGCAGTTGTGCTTAAGATTTCGGCTTATGAAGTAAGAGTTCTTCTACTTCTTGGGCTTACTTAAATAGTGTCGCTATTATAGATTTTTGAAGGCCGCTCATTGCGCTCAGCCATCCACATTCATGAGTTTTATCTTAGAAATATCGAGTCCATTTCTTGAGGCCTCTTTTGTAGGTCTATTATCTACTGCTCAGAATGTCATTCTCTTAACAGTTGCTACTATAGCTAGGTAGGCTGTCTGTTTCGGCAGTGTCTCCGTTCGGCTGCCCTCTTCGCTCTGGGCTATTTGACCCAGGGCAAGAAAAATGGGGGGGGGGGGGGGGGGGAGGGTGTTCCCTTGGGTCACCTGTTTTACTATGAAAACAAGGGGATACCTCCTCCGGAGTTAATAATTCTGAGCTGTTATTGGGATGGTTGTTTAGTGAGAAGTTTAAGTTTATAAAATTCATTCAAGTCTTAGTTTTTAAAGTATAGCTTTTGAATATTGCATATGTCAACGGACATGATTATGCAATTCTCAGACACTTTTAGGAGTATAAGAGTCTCTATTCTCTAGACTTACTTTATTATTGGCTTACTTTAAAAATTATTAGTATAAGGATTATATTGGATATTAATAGAGTACATGGATGTATGAAGCTCAATTTTGGAAGGTGTTGTATCTTTCTAATTTATCATAAATAAGAAAGATACATGTAAGGCCTATTACTTCTTTTCCCTACAGGGGATGACTCTATTTTATTTTATTGAGCGTATTCCATTTTGCTCTATGTCCTTGGCCCTCCAGCCTTTTTACTATTCAGCTATGTCTGGGTCATTGGTACAGTATAAAAATGTTAAAAAATTTATAGTAATTTATATATTTTTTATACTTACCAATGACCCAGACGGGGATGGCCCTCCCAGGAGTTGGGAACTCTTGCCTCCCCGCTGAGTACATAGCGCTTACCAGGCACTGGTTATTAGAATGATAAATGGCGCCAATTTCGGAACGTCCTTGACACTACGCATGCGCAGTAGGGGCGAAGTGTGGAGGGCCTTTCAGAACATGTTTTCTTTAGTTTTAGATGCAAATTTTGGGGATTGGGGGGCAAAATTTGTGTTTGGCCCTATATTTTAAGAGTTAGCACCAGCTATGTCTGGGTCATTGGTAAGTATAAAAAATATATAAATTACTATAAATTTTTTAACTTTCCTCAATAATTTGAAAATATTATTGTTTTAATAAAATGATGGATGAGGAACCCTCATACAAATAAGCTCATTTTCAAACATTAACTCTTTACCTAACAAATCAGCTAGATTGTTTCACATAAGCAAGTTCAGCAGTTGAAAAAGTATTATTTTTCACAAAAATTCAACAAAACCATATCATTTGACCCTGTCAAAGTGATAGTTTGAATTTTCGATTTTGTTGTTTAAAGTGTATACATTTTCGATAATCTTTCTCACTTGGGCCAATTGTAGAGCATAAAGATATGTATATGACGGACCCGAAAACCGATTTGTCACTTAAACGGACCAGCAATAATTCAAGCACTGCAAATTAAGCATGTAATGTTATGTCCATTACCGTGTTTCTGTTTAACGCTTTAATGGGATATGTGGTAAGAGATTAAATGTACTGGAAGCCATTGCCCTCCTGTAGTCATTATCTGTGTAATTATGGCCAGTTAATAGGTAATTGTGGTGAAAACAGTACATCGCACATGTTTTGGACACACACCCATATTACGCATCTAGCTTGTCACAGAAATGTCAGGGCATGCCGAAATGTGAGGCTTTCAAAGAAACTTTAAAGCGAATATTAAATTAAGATAGATCTAAGCGGCCAAGTTCAAGATAAACAATTAGACTGAGAATTAATGTTCTGGCTATCAAAATACAAATCAGGGGGATTTCTCGAAAAATTCATTCCAGTCTGAAGGTGTGTAAAGCTGAGGGTCATTGTGAGTAGATGGGGATGTCCCATGCTATAGGTTAGAGGAGGTGCTGCATCGGTGCAAAAGTATAGGCTTGAAATGATGTAGGGGAGACACAGAATAGGAGAATAGGAGTAGTCGGTGGCCAAGTCGGTGGCCATATATGAGAATAGGATCAGAAACATGAAGTACGAGCTCAGGGAGCTATTCGCATGTAGGTAAACAGCATTACCTGCTGTAGAAGGCAAGAGTAGGCCTGCCTGTATGAACATTATCTTGAGATAAATGTAGGGGAGAGTTTAACCCCATTGGTGGTGATTGCTTGAGTGAAAAGCGTCCAGTAAAGTGGCAGTAAGCTAGTGGCTGTGCGACAGCAGTGGTCTAGTGACATTCCGTCACTTGTTGGAGGGAATGCGATATAGTGAAGTGACAATACGTTACTGACCATGCGACAGCAGTGATAGAGTGACATTCCATCACTTGTTAGAGCAAAGGCGTCCGGTTAAAGTGACAATACCTTAGTGACCATGCGACGGCCATGAAAGGGTGAAGTGAAGAGGCGACCAAAGAACAAACACCAACTAGTAGGAGGCAAAACCAGTGACAGCCGAGTATGCGGGCCCGCAAGTGACTCAAAAACTGCTTGGATAGGGGGTGATTGACATTTTGATTATCATATTCATTGGATTCCATGTAAGTCACAAATTACCATATTCATTTATATGTATATGTATTAAAATTGTTGTTTTTGGTGAACCCCTGTTGATTCATGCTTTTTTACAAAAATTCACTGACCCCTTCAGGATAAGAACCACCCCAACAAAAGTGAAATGGGTGGGTTCATCGTGGTGAGACATACGTGAGACGTGGTGAGACATACGTTCATGCACGGATTCAGGCGACACTCCTTGTGTTTTGGCTGAATACGCGGCGTGAATCTATTTCTTCCAACAGGGACAAAGCCCGATTTCTGACAGACCCCTCATTGGAATGAGTGTTTTGTACTCGTTCCAATGAGGGATCACATGATGTGATTCTTTTTTTTGTTTTGTTTTTTTTTATTTAAAATAATAAATTGGGATATCTGCATAAGGAAAAAGGTTAATGGGCCTGTACAAACTAGAAATTGAGGCAACCTCAAAAATGGTTGTCTTGGTTTTGACTCCCACAATTAGTCGATTAATGACTAACCATCGATGAATGCAGTCATTGACAGGTATTTTTGTGGTGTCATCGATGAATTTGTGTATGTATCACTATGCTAAAGGCTGAAACACAGTTAATGTGAAAAAACATAAGTTATTGTGATGAATTGACGGTAACATGATCTGAGGTTTGCGGCTCGGAGCTTATGATCAACCAAGCCGTATATGTTCCAATAGACACTACCCATAACCCAAAACCTGCATTGTGAAACACGAGAGGCTTATTTACTAAACTTGTGATCTTTAAAAGTTGCCTTATTCAAGTTAACAATCACAGGTTTAGTAAATAAACCTCTTGTGTAGCCACGACGCACTGGATAAATAATCAATAAACCAGATAAACTCATTCTATCTTAGTTCAAATCATAAATCAGTTTGCAATTTAAACAACACTTCATCCGGAACACCGCCTGCTGCACACGTGAGACATCCAGAAAAATGAAATGGCTTGTTAGTCATTCTGTTGGTAAAGCTATTACGAAACGGACAACGTCATTGCAAATATTTCGTGTTGTGACGTCAGACGGTAACATTTGCCACTAGCGATGTAAACATAGAATATACTAAGCGAGCTCTCATCCAATTAGAGGCGGAGGATTTTAGTCTTATTCGAACATAAATAAACAATGCTGGGTTTGGTTATCCTGACACCAATATGCATTAAATAGGAGTCAGCTACAACACTGTGGCAACAGGTAACAGTTTTCAGAAATGCTTGACAACTTGATGATGTCATGTTTTGAATCCTTTGACTTTTGGAGACTGATGATAGTCCAGAACTTGAAATGTTCACCTGTCGACCTACTTATGAAATGTTCACCTGTCTACCTACTTCTAACAGAAATTGATTGGTATTGAGTCAAACACCTCTTAGGTACTGAGACATATATATAGAGAGTAATCGCTTGACTGGACTAGTTAGGTGAAATAATTCATGAGAGGGACGTTGTATAAACAAGGGTGCGCGAATGCGCACAAGTGTTTTACAATATAGTCCCTCGCCTCGAATGAATTATTTCATGTAACCAGTCCAGTCAAGCGATTACTCTGTTTATTACTTTTCATTATTAACAATAATTATATTATTTAACCCTTTACCTAACGTAATGGCCAAAACTGGCCAGCGCTATTCTCAAAACTTGCCAATTAATATTTTTATACTGTACCAATGACCCAGACTTAGCTGGTGCTAACTGTAATATTCTAGGGCCAAACACAAATTTTGCCCCTCCCCCCAATCCCCCAAATTTGCATTAAAATCCAAAAATTAGATGTCCTATGTAGTCCTCCATACTTTTATCCACTGCGCATGCGCAATAGTCAAGGAAGCCCGAAATTGGGGCCAAATCCTCATTCTTTGTTTGGCCCTTCAATCAGTAACATCACACTGATATCTGTGCTTAAAATCTCAGTTTAAATGATGCCAGACACATAATCATGAGAGAAATGGTGGATCTGAGGCTGAAATAAAAGGATGAGAGGAAGAAACAGTGGAAGGATGTGTGTTCAGGGCTGTGACTTAGAATTTTTAGCTCAACTTGACAAAGTCAAGCTGAGCTATTGCCATCACTTCTCGTCCGTCGGCGTACGTACGTACGTACGTTAGTACGTTAGTATGTTAGTACGTTAGTACGTACGTCCACAATTTCCTTTGGCACACCTCACAGGTCGCATTTATGATCAGATTACTTTGAAACTTGGTATGCTTGTTTGGGGTGACCTCTAGATGGGAGCTATCGATTTTCTTCATTTTCCGTCAAAAGATGTTGCCGCGGCCAACGTTCTTAGAACTTAGTTTAGTCAAACCACAATATTTCCCTTTGGCACACCCTACAGGGCACATTTATGATTTGATTGCTTTGAAACCTGACATGCTTATTTAGGGTGACCTCTAGATGGGAGCTATCGATTTTCTTCAATTTCCGGCAAAAAATGTTGCCACGGCCAACGTTCGAAGAACTAAGTTTAGTCAGACCTCCATATTTCCCTTTGGCACACCCTACAGAGCACATTTATGATCAGATTGCTTTGAAACCTGGTATGCTTGTTTGGGGAGACCTCTAGATGGGAGCTATCAATTTTCTTCAATTTCTGTCAAAAAATGTTGCCGCGGCCAACGTTCTTAGAACTTAGTTTAGTCAGAAGACTCAATATTTCCCTTTGGCACACCCTACAGGGTACATTTATGATCGGATTGCTTTGAAACCTGGCATGCTTGTTTGGGGTGACCTCTAGATGGGAGCTATCGATTTTCTTCAATTTTCGTCAAAAAATGTTGCCGCGGCCAACGTTCTTAGAACTTAGTTTAGTCAAACCACAATATTTCCCTTTGGCACACCCTACAGGGCACATTTAAGATTTGATTGCTTTGAAACCTGGTATGCTTATTTAGGGTGACCTCTAGATGGGAGCTATCGATTTTCTTCAATTTCCGGCAAAAAATGTTGCCACGGCCAACGTTCGTAGAACTTAGTTTAGTCAGACCTCAGTATTTCCCTTTGGCACACCGTACAGGGCCCATTTATGATCAGATTGCTTTGAAACCTGGTATGCATGTTTGGAGAGACCTCTAGATGGGAGCTATCGATTTTCTTCAATTTCTGTCAAAAAATGTTGCCGCGGCCAACGTTCTTAGAACTTAGTTTAGTCAGAAGACTCAATATTTCCCTTTGGCACACCCTACAGGATACATTTATGATCGGATTGCTTTGAAACCTGGCATGCTTGTTTGGGGTGACCTCTAGATGGGAGCTATCGATTTTCTTCAATTTCCGTCAAAAAATGTTGCCGCGGCCAACGTTCTTAGAACTTAGTTTAGTCAAACCACAATATTTCCCTTTGGCACACCCTACAGGGCACATTTAAGATTTGATTGCTTTGAAACCTGGTATGCTTATTTAGGGTGACCTCTAGATGGGAGCTATCGATTTTCTTCAATTTCCGGCAAAAAATGTTGCCACGGCCAACGTTCGTAGAACTTAGTTTAGTCAGACCTCAATATTTCCCTTTGGCACACCGTACAGGGCCCATTTATGATCAGATTGCTTTGAAACCTGGTATGCATGTTTGGAGAGACCTCTAGATGGGAGCTATCGATTTTCTTCAATTTCTGTCAAAAAATGTTGCCGCGGCCAACGTTCTTAGAACTTAGTTTAGTCAGAAGACTCAATATTTCCCTTTGGCACACCCTACAGGATACATTTATGATCGGATTGCTTTGAAACCTGGCATGCTTGTTTGGGGTAACCTCTAGATGGGAGCTATCGATTTTCTTCAATTTCCGGCAAAAAATGTTGCCACGGCCAACATTCTTAGAACTTAGTTTAGTCAGACCACAATATTTCCCTTTGGCTCACTCTACAGGGCACATTTATGATTAGATTGCTCTGAAACCTGGTATGCTTATTTACGGTGACCTCTAGATGGGAGCTATCGATTTTCTTCCATTTCCGTCAAAAAATGTTACGTTCTTAGAATTTAGTCTAGTCAGACCACAATATTTCCTTTTTGTACACCCTACAGGGCACATTTATGATCAGATTGCTTTGAAACCTGGCATGCTTGTTTGGGGAGGCGTCTAGATGGGAACTATCGATTTTCTTCGGTTTCTGTCAAAAAATGTTGCCACTGGCAAAAAAATGACATTGGTACCAATGATCTTCAATTTTGCCATTTCATTTATAACTTACCAAGTTCAAGTTTGTCAAGTTGAGCTACAGTGTCATTGACACTTTCATTATGAAATATTATTTCATGTTCCCTAATTTCGGGGCATGGGCCTGATATTTTCATTCTTGCTATGAAATTTCCATTGTTTGTTCAGTGTTTCCTCTCTCCCTTTCCTTAATACCCCCCTTGCTATTCTCCCATGCTTTTGGCATAATTTTTGTAATTATTTTACAACGAAATTTCTTGGGAGTTTTGGCTTGGTAACAGAATGATTATTCTGTTTTTCCCCATGGTTACGTCCTCACCCTAGGGTGGTTAGGCATTTATTTCATTCATGCATCTACCATCCGATTTCTGACAGTTTCTTCTCAGGAAGCCTCTGTTTTACATCGGATAGTGTTAAAAGTGGTTACTGATTTCGGGCCATATTTTCAGTGCCTGGAGTCTTGTTTCCAGTTTTATTCACTTTTGTTTACATTGACAACGGTCACTTCACACAGTGATTCCTTGTCATCTATTAAGTTTTGCTCATAGCCAGATACATAATATTGTCCGTAAGTGTAACATTAATTTTTAGACATGTTTTAAAATTTTTGTCCACACTTAGTCTTTTTTGGGATCCATTTGGGCTCATCGTTCCCATTGGGAACTTGGGCTCAACTTGAAAATTTTTTCTTTCGAATTATTTTTCGAAATGTTTGTAATGGATTATTATTATTATGTATCTTTGTTTTCAAGGGTTAGTGCGAGTACGATGACTGTTCAATATTTTTTCAAAATGAAAGAATATTGTTCAAATTGTAAATCAAGGGAGTCTTCCTCTGATTCTCATGTTCATTGTATTTGCTGTAGTCAGTGTATTTGCACTAATTCTTGCTCTGTGTGTGCCGATTGGAATGACAAACGTTGGAGACGTGTGTCACGGTATATTGTTAGTGATGAGAGGTCCGTGCCTAAGAGGTCCCACGTATGATCGACGGCATTGTCGCCCGTTAGCTCGCCTGGTGAAGCAATCATTCACGAAATGGTTGTGATGCTGGGTTCGTCCGTTGCGGCCCAAGAGAGGAGATCTGGTGTTGCCAGCACTATAAACATGGATCGTGCACACCCGGCGACGACGGATCCGAGGATAGTACGGAGGAAGCCAATCAGTCCGGTGCCTAGCTCGTCCAGGTCTGCCCGGACCGCGAGCAAGAGAGTCCCCTCTCTCTTACAACAACATCTGGGACCAGATGTTGTTGTACGTAATGTTCATCAATCGGAGCATACGTCCACCCCTCCGAACGCTCCGTCATATAGACAGTCCGGCACGACTAGTCTTTTGGCTTCCTCATCCTCACGGCAGCACACACGACCGCAACTTGGCTACGTGACTTCTGATATTCTGCCTGCTTCACCGGCCAGAGATTCCACGTCGATCAGGTCATGCCATCCAGTAGCCAAGGACACGAGGCCTCACAAGTCGGGACGTTTGCATAAAAGAAGTATGCAGGAAGTAACGTCCCAGGAGCTCCCAGCGGCTGGGACAGCCTCCGTGACGGACTTGCTATCACAGATAGCTCAACTCATTGCAGCATCCCAGCAGCCATCAGAAACTTTTTTGGAACAGGAACTGTCTGAGGAAGCTGTGTCGGTTCACTCCCCTGCAGAGTCAGAAAGGGACGACCGAGAATCTCATATGGTCCAGTCGGATGGTGAAAGGGAATCAGCGGAGCTGGAATTTTCCCTTTCTGAACAACATAAGGTGGCCGTAGATTTCATCCGGTAACACCTTCCAGAAGTTGTTCCTCCGGACCAACATGCTGCATTACCGGATAAGAGACTGATAGCGTCACTGGACACAGACTTTTTCGGCCAGATTAGGGACACTGTCCCTGAGTTTCCGACACGGACATTTGAACTTTTGAATGACGCTGTATTCAAGGTAGCCACTAAGACTGGCAAATCTGGTTTCTTATCGCCTAGCGCTATACACCTGCCTTTCATCAATGCGAGACATAGATTTGGAACGGCAGGACAAGGCGTGCCGAGAGTTCCTCTGTGTTTGGACGACCAGGCTGAAGACCTGGAGTTGTCATTGCCGGCGTCCATGTCTATTAACTCCAGTATACTGGAGATGACAATCTCGTCTCATAGAATTAATTTAGATGCATTATCTTACACAGATCACCTTACCAGAGCATTATCATTACATCTCGAAGGGAAAGAATGCCAGGATGTTCAAACTTCCTTAAGAGTTCTTTCGAGGGCTATAGCATATTCTACATATAACTCCACCCTTTCAGTGGCAAATCTGGAGTTAGTCAGATGTGATGCTGCCCTGGCTGCATCCACTAGAGTGGATAGTAAGGTGAAAAACTCTCTTCGAGTCGCTCCTGTCTCCAGAGAGCTTCTCTTCGGCGGAAAGGTTTCTAGTATCTATGATCAGATTACTGAGAAAGCTTCGGACTCTCTGCTTTTTAAATCCGCTTCTAAAAAGTCAGACTCAGCAGAGAAGAGTAAGGCAGGCACTTCGTGGGTGAAGTTCCTATAGAGGATCTAAGAAAGCTTCTATGTCTTACTCTAGAGACCGTCAGAGTAGCGACTCAGGTATGGGCCATTATACTGGCTGGGATAACCGGTCAGACATCCCTAGGTCGACGGGACGAGGTGCGGGTCGTGGAGGACGTGGTTTCTCCTCCTGCAGGCCTCGCTGGTCCAGGAGGTGATGGTTTAAACCTCTATTGCATTCCAGTCGGCGGAAGGCTGTCAAGATTCTTAACCAATTGGTTGTCAATTACGGACGACCCATGATTGCAAGGGGTGATTTCCGAAGGCCTAAAACAGTCCTTCAAGGAAAAAAACTCCACGTTGGACTCAGCTTCCGTCAAATGTTCTGAAGAGAGAATCGCTTTTATCAGAAGTTCAATTTCTTCTGGACAAGTACGCTATAGAGGTCGTAGAAAACTGGGAATCTCTAGGGTTCTACAGTCACCTGTTTCTGGTTCCAAAATCAGACGGCTCGTTTCGTCCAGTCATAGATCTGAGCTGGATAAACAAGCTGATTGTGGCTCCGAAATTTTATATGGAGACCATCCGATTGGTCAGAGTGAGCATTTGAGTGAACGATTATGCTGCGAGCATAGATCTTAAAGATGCGTACTTTCACGTCATGGTACATCCAGCGTTCTGAAAGTATCTTAGCGTCGATGTCCTAGGAGTCGTTTATCAGTTTCGAGCGATGTTCTTCGGTCTGAATCTAGCGCCCTGGGCATTCACTCGAATAATGAACTCGGTAATGACTCATTTCCGAGCTCATTCGTCTGTAGTAACCTAACGTCAGCCTACCTGGACGACATTCTTCAGAGGTACGGCAACGAGTTAACGCTTCAGAACGATGTTCAGAGTCTGCTTCAACTGCTCCGATGTCTCGGTTTCATAGTAAATGAAAAGAAGTCGGATCTAGTGCCGTCTAAGTCATTCACCCACCTGGGAATGAGCTTCGAGACGCACAACAATCTCGTTCGTCTGCCCTTAACCAGAGCAAAATTAGTCAGTTGTTATGCTCGCTTTTGTCTTCACTCAGATGTAGTAACAGTGAGAGAATTCATGAGACTGACAGGTTTGTGTGGAGCCGCTGCGGATCTTATTCCAATGGGGCGGCTACCCACTCATCCATTCCAGATATTTTTTACTCAGAATTGGAGTGTGAAGACTCATTCGATCGAAACGAACATCATCTTGTCGAATCAGGTGAAACAAGAGATTCAGACTTGGGCAGATATTCAGTGGGTAACTCAAGGAGTACCACTGCAACTGTCGGATCCGTGTTTAACGATAATGACAGATGCGAGTCAAACAGGTTGGGGCGCAACTCTGAGCCCAACAGATTCGAAGTGCCAGGGTCTTTGGGATCCGCAGTTCCTAAACAAGCACATAAGCAACAAAGAGATGTCAATATGGCTTGCGCTACATCAGTGGATGAACATTCTTCAGAATTTGCATGTTCAAAATATGTCCGACAATTCAACAGTAGTAGCGTATATTCGGAACCAGGGAGGCACTCATTCCTTTCCGTTATTCAGTTTAACGGAAAGGATCCTTCTGCTTGTCCTCAAGCATCAATTTCTCCTACCGGTCCGTCATATACCAGGTCGTCTGAACGTTCTAGCAGACTAGCTTTCTCGGAAAGGTCGCATGTTGCCATCAGAATGGACTCTCAACAAACGAGTATTCAATCAGATTTGCTACCAATGGGATCGTCCCATGATAGACTTGTTTGCGACGCATCTCAACAATCAGTTGCAGACATATGTGCTGCCATGCATGCCCAGATCCTCGAGCGTTTGCAGTAGACGCCCTCTCAATCTCTTGGGACGGAATGATAGGATACGCGTATCCTCCAGCTCCGTTGATTCAGCAGATATTGCTAAAAATCAAGCAATCTTACTGCAAGATTCTGTTGGTAGCATCTCTGTCACCCCAGAGACCATGGGTAAATCTACTCAGGTGTCTGTTGTGGGACATTCCGCAGAAGCTTCCTCCACGGGAGGACCTTCTTGTGCAGGGGAAATCATGCACACTGCATCACAACCCGCAAGGTCTCAACCTTCACGTATATCTGTTGTGCGGTCCTTCTTGCACGGCAAGCATTTTACAGGATGAGCAGTGGCCGCAATTTCTAACTGTAGGAGGACCTCCTCTTCGCTAAATTATGCTGCTAAGTGGAAGGGTTTCTATAGGTGGTGTATGGATCATTCTATTGATATTTATGATCCCTCCATTCCAGACATTGCTAAGTTTCTGGTCTCCTTGTTTGATGAGATCAAACTGCAGCCAATAACCATTAAGGGTTATAGGTCTATGCTATCGGATACCTATGTTCATCATGATAGCTTACAGATTGGATCTAATGTCTTTATCTAAGTTAGTGAAAAACTTTTCGATAAATAGACCTAGAACCCTTAGGTTAATTCCTAAGTGGAATTTAGCTTGGGTTCTTCTTAAGCTAAAAGAAGCGCCATTTGAACCCCTTGATAAAGTGGACTTCAAATTCTTATCTTATAAGACAGCTTTTCTCTTAGCCTTCTCTTCTGCCAGAAGAGTTAGTGAGCTTCATGCACTATCGGTCGATGATTCTCTCTATCATAGTGTTGGTAATACTATTACCTTAACTACTAATGTTGGATTTTTGGCTAAGAATCAGGCTCCTAATAAGTATCCTGAACCTATTGTTATTAAGGCTCTTCCGTCTTCAGACGGTCATTGGCCTTTACTCTGCCCAGTTAGAGCCATGCGCATTTACAAACGTAGATCTGAGTTTATCAGAAAGGGACGTAAGCGTTTCTTTCTGTCTCTGCTGCCTAATAGAAAGGACATTACAGTCCATTCTATTGCAAGGTGCATTCAATTAACTATCTGTACTGCTTATGAAACATTATCTTCAACTTAGCAGTCTGTGCTTAAGATTTGCATGAAATAAGAGCGCTGTCTACATCTTGGGCTTATGCTAATAGTGTTGCTATTACCGATCTGATGAAGGCTGCATATTGGTCTCAGCCTTCCATGTTCACAAATTTTTATCTTAGAAATATTGAGTCCATTCCTGGCGACCTACGCTGTTTAGGTCTGTTATCTGTTGCTCAGAATGTCATCCACTAAACAGTTGCAACTATAGTTATGCAGGCTTTCTGTTCCGGTAGTGACTCTGTCCTGCTGCCCTCTTCGTTCCAGGGTATTTGACCCAGAGCAAGGGGAGGGGGGGGGGGGGGGGGGGGGGGATGGTGTTCCCATATATCACCTGCTTAATAGTGAAAAGCATGGGAATACCTCCTCTGGAGTCAGTAATTCCGAGTTGGTGCCGGGATGGTTTTAAAGTGTAAAGCTAATGTCTATCTCATTTATGTAATATTTTTAAAGTGTAGCTCGGTGTGACGCATTTGTACATGTCACGTGTCATACGAGCGCTAATATTCAATCCTCGGACACTTTTAAATGAGTATAAAGAGTCTCATTCTCTGGACTATCTTTATTTATTGGCTTTTCATTAAAAAGATTAGTATAATGGGTTATACTGGATATTAATAGAGATCATTGATGTTATTGTGCTCAATTACAGAATGGTATTGTGTCTTTCTTTTTTGGTACAAACAAGAAAGATACATGTAAAACCTGTTCTCCTCTTCTCCTTGAGGGGATAATTCTGTTTACATGTAATTGAGTCTATTGGATTTTTCTTTATGTCCATGGCCCTCCAGCCTTTTTTCTATTCAGCTAAATCTGGGTCATTGGTACAGTATAAAAATGTAAAAAAATTTATAGTAATTTATATATTTTTTATACTTAACAATGACCCAGATGGGGATGGCCCTTCCATGAGTTGGGAACTCATACCTCCCCGCTGATTACATAACACTTACCAGGCACTGGTTGTAAGAATGAGGATTTGGCTCCAATTTCGAACTTCCTTGACTACTGTGCATGCGCAGTGGATAAAAGTATGGAGGACCACATAGGACATCTAATTTTTGGATTTTGATGCAAATTTTGGGGATTGGGGGGGCAAAATGTGTGTTTGGCCCTAGAATATTAGAGTTGGCACCAGCTAAGTCTGGGTCATTGGTAAGTATAAAAAATATATAAATTACTATAAATTTTTTAACTTTCATTATTTTTTCATTTTTGTCTCTAAAACATAGATTATGACCCCTCATTGGAACGAGCTTGTTCCAATGAGGGGTCATAACCTACGTTTTTGAGACAAAAAATGAAAATAATAGTTATTCAAGAATTTTTTTGCAAGGATCGTCTGCTTTTCATGTTAGGTAAAGAGTTAGAAAAACAAAAAACAATGAAGTCCCCATTACACTCACAGCAAAGCGTCTTCGTTTGCACGCATGGATACATGGCCCAGTTGTTGATTGCATAATGCACTTCTGAAGTTATCGTTTATAATGAAACCTGGAAATTCCAGTAAATCACACTTTGGAAAGTAATAAAATGTGATACCTCACATATTGGAAGCTTCCAGGAAGTAGTATGATGTTTATATTAATTAAAGGACACATTCATTTTGATAATTAGCATGAAGTAAGTTTTTTAGTGTGTCACAAGTAGAGGATTACTGGGGGATTTCAAGTGCATGATTCATCACATTATACATGTGTGTCTGCACATCAAGGGAGGATACTCTAAAATATTTGGCATGCATAAAACGTTAATGACAACAGAAAATCAATGTCAGCCAATCAAAAGCAGAGACAAAAATACATACCATTTCATCAATGACCTCGTGTTTAATTGTTAATTATGTACAAACAGCGAGTGTTACTTTGCAATGTATTCTTCATGTTTTATTAATTAGAGTATTTTAATTGGGGGGAGGGGGGGCTGGGGGGGAGTGCAGTGGCTCAGTGGAAGACTTTTGGACTTCTATGCTAGAGGACCTGAGTTTGATCCCCGTCTGGGACGACCCGCATCGTGTCCTTGGGCATGATGACGCCTTGTACTGAGGCATTCTGCACGTCGATGGTGTACATGTCTTCAACCGCTGTAACCCTGCTTGAGCGGATCTTGAACAGAGTTAGAATGTTGGGGAGCTGACAGTTGCTCGTGATGCTCGTGGTTCTCTCAGGGTACTCAGGCTTCCTCCACCCATAAAACTGTCATGGTCACGATTATCCATTGTGCATAAGTATGTGACCTTAAACACCAATAAATAAATAATTGCTTTTTTCAGCAAATAATATGTGTGAGAATAGGTCGTATGTGCCACATATTGTATTTAAGGCCTACAAAAGTTGAAAATTTGTTTCTCAGGCCCTCCCACATGGTCCTTTTGGCGACTGCATGCTCTCTTTTTATTCTGTGAAGTGGGGGCCATATTGTCGGTAGCCTGTATGTCTATGTCAGTCCATCTGTCCATCCCAGCTTATGTGTGCAGCTCCTCCTACATTATTAAACCGATTTTGATGAAAGTTCTCAGACATTATGACTAGCAAGGGAGCATGCATTTAGTGTAAAATTTTTCATCTGTGACAATTTTAACTCGGTTATCTTTCCTGAACTTAGATTTATTATGGATATTCAAATGAGATTCTTGTGTGTGCAACTCCTCCTACATTATTGATCCAATATTGATACAACTTCTCAAATATTATGACTAGGAAGTGAACATGCGCGTATTCTAAAAAATTTCATCTGCGACAATTTTAACAAGGTTATCTCCCCTGAACTTAGATTTATTATGCATTTTCAAATCAGATTCTTGTTTGCGCAACTCCTCCTACATTATGGAACTGATTTTGATGAAACTTCTCAAACATTATAATTAGCGAGTGAACATGTGCATATTATAAAATTTTTGATCTGCGACAATTTTAACCAGGTTATCTCCCCTGAACCTAGATTTATTATGGATTTTAAAATAAGATTCTTTTGTGCACAACTCCTCCTACATTAGTGAACCGATGTCGATGAATCTGTTCAGACATTATGACTAGCAAGTGACCGTGCGGATATTATAAATTTCTTTATCTGCGCCAATTTTAACCCAAGTTATCTCCCCTGAACTTATATTTATTTTTGATTTTCAGATGAGATTCTTGTGGGCGCAAAGCCTCCTACATGATTGAACTGATTTCAAATAAACTTCTCAAACATTATGACTAACAAGTGGGCATACGCATATTCCAAAATTTTTGAACTGCCGCAATTTTAACAATGTTATTCCCTTGGATTATTATTGGATTTTCAATCTCAACATTCAGAGGTGCATTCTAGTAAGCCGGAAGTGGGGGTATTAATCACCTTCAGTGATAGTTCTAGTTATATCCAATGCAAACTTGAAAAGGTTCATGTCTGATATTTTACCCAAGTTAATAAAATTGATAAGTTTGTCCCTTGAGCAGCTTTGAGTGCAACAAAGTTTTGCAATTCTTTAGCATTGTAAAGCCTTCTTGCACTCAATGAACAAAATACACCACCACCCATGCTATCTGTAGATTATGAGGCTTAAAGCAGGCCATTTTTAGCTCAAGTCAGGTGAGCTATAGTGATCACGCGTCGTCCATTGGGCATCGTACGTGAACATGGTGTTTATGTCTTCTCCAAAACCGCTAACCAATTCAAGTGAAATTTGAGATAATTGTTTGTTATGACATCACATTTTTATTTTGTTCAAATCAAGTTGCCCCACCCCTCTGTCGGGCCAGGCCCAAAAAGTCTGCTTAAATCTTAAAAAATCTTCTCATGAACCAGCAGTAGCAGAGACTTGATATTTGGTTTGCAACTTCCTTTTGAGGTGTAGACTCAGATTTGTTCAAGAGAAGTTCGAGGAGATATATTTGCCGTAGTTATGGGAGGGGCAAGAATTTTCACCCCGCCCAAAATTTCTATATTTAAAATGCCCATATCTCCAAAACAACACGGCACTGAGAATTCTTATTTGGTGTGATGCTTCCTTAGGACTAACAGAATGGAATGGTCCAAAAACATTTCTATCAATTTTACCGTAGGGTACTTTTTCAGGACTTTGAAAAAGTGCTGAGTCAGCATTTTTTAACACTGTGGGTAATGGGAAAAACGTTTAAAAGACTACTCTTCTCCCAAACCACTGCTCCAAAAGCTTTCAAATTTCACATGTAATATCTTTGGAAGATTGTTTCACATGTTTATGGGAGCCCAAATGTTTAAATTAGTGCAGTATGAGGAATATTCTTTAAAAATTTTCTTCAGATCCACCAATCAGAATCTTTTGATATTTGGTATGCAGCATCCTTAGGGGGAGGGGGAGATTCAAGTTTGTTCAAGCCAAGTACCTGTGTTGATATTTGGGCTCCCTGTGGGAGCCTGAATTATAACTCAGTTCAATATGAGGAATTTTCTTTAAAAATCTTCTTCTTAAGATCCAGCAGTCAGAATGTTTTAATATTTGGTATGCAGCATCCTTAGGGGGGTGAGAATCAATTTTGTTCAAGCCAAGTCCCTGGGTTCATATTTGGGTTCACTTTGGGAGCCCAAATTAAAACTTAGATCAAAATGAGGAATTTTCTTTAAAAATATTCTTCTTCAAATCCAGCCTTCGGACTGTTTTGATATTTGGTATGTAACATCCTTAGGGGGGTGAGATTCAAGTTTGTTCAAGCCAAGTCCCTGGGTTGATATTTGCCCGAATTATAACTTAGTTCAATATGAGGAATATTCTTCAAAAATCTTCTTCTTCACATCCATCGGTTAGAATCTTTTGATATCTGGTGTACAGTATCCCGAGGGAGGTGAGATATAAGTTTGTAAAAATCAAGTCTCTGGGTTCATATTTGGGCTCTCTGTGGGAGCCCAAATTATTGCTTAGTTCAATATGAGGATATTCTTTAAAAATCTTTTTTTTTAGATCCACTGGTCAGAATCTTTGTATATTTGGTATAAGCTTTTCTTAGGAGGGGGCCGATGCAACTTGTTCCAATCAATTCCCTGGGTTGATATTTAGGCTACTATGTCAGTTGAGCTCCCTCAGGTCCCCATTTCATTTTTATTATTTGAAGTTTGTATTGGTTATAAAAAGGGAGCATGCGGCAGCCAAAAGGACCATGCGGAGCCTGAGAAACAAATTTTCAACTTTTTTAAGCCTACAGTTGCTTCTTTCAAAAAGATCCAGAAGTTTGAAAAATTAAAATAAGAAAATTTGTTGGGATTTGGTATCGTATATCTATTATGTAGATTTGATTATTTTGTTCAGTGACGTTCTCATCTCATTTTTTTTTTTGCAGATATTCATCAACTGTAGATTCTATTCTTGAGGAAGAAGAACAGTTTGCAGACCAGCTTAAAGAGTATCTCTCATTTGCAGACAGTTTGCGGTATGTTGTACAGTTTATAGAGACTGGCTAATGCAATGTGACGAGTGACCTTTACGACAACGGAGGGAAAAAATTCAAAAATTAATTTTCAACATGCAGAATGAGTTATAACACAAGGCATCCTTCAAAATTTATTCCAGTGGAAAAAACATCCATTTTGAAGCAGTTAGATCATGTCGGGATTTGAACAATGTGATGTATATCATGAAAGCATGTGTTACTTTCAACTTTCACATATAAATCTGATTGATTGATTTTAGCCAAATACTATATGATGCCCACAGGTACTTTTTGCAAAAACAGTTAATTGATTTTATCAGCTGAACAACCAATTTCTACTTTTCTTTTTACTTCTGTGGCATGTTGACTGCTTTAACCCTTTACCTAGTCCTAGACTAATGGAATACCGGACGCAAAAAACGGAACGGGCTCGTATCGACGAAGCACGGTTGACTGTGTTCGAAATGATGAAGTGAAAAGCACCGAAATTCAAACGCGCTGTCAGTCAACCGTGCTTCGTCGATACGAGCCCGTTCCGTTTTATGCGGCCGGTATTCCATTAGTCAAACTCTCCCGAAGATTTCAATTTAAACATGGCGACCTCCGTTGTTGATCAGCTGACGAATTTCGAGTGAAAATACAACGTTTTAGAATTTATCAAGCGATCGACATGTTTTTATATAGATATAATTGCTCAGTAAATTTTCTTTTTTCGATCACATACTAACACAAAGCTTCAGGATATGCCATATTGTTCTCACGAGGTGAGATAGACCAGCAAGTGAATCGTTTACTGGTCATATAGTACACCACGGAGATCGAGAGCGTTGGACCTACAGGCCGTACAACGCCAAAAATTATATTACGGACTGTGGGTCCAAGTTTGGACTACCCTTTACCCAACGTAACAACCAAAACCGGCGAGCACTTTCACAAAAATCACCATCCAATATTTTTATACTGTACCAATGACCCAGACTTAGCTGGTGCTAACTCTAACAAAACCAGGGCCAAACACAAATTTTGCCCCCCAATCCCCAAAATTTGCATCCAAAACCAAAAGAAATCATGTCCTATAGGACCTCCATACTACGCCCCCACTGCGCATGCGGAGTGTCAAGGACGTCCCGAAATTGGCGCCAATTATCATTCTCTGTTTGGCCCTTCATCAGTCAACATCTCACTGATCTTTGTGCTTGTAAATCTCAGTTTAAAGGATGCCAGACACGTAATTTTTGGAGAAATGGTGATTCTAAGGAGGATATAGAAGGAGGAGAGGAAAAAGAAGTGACAAAAAATAATCAGGGCTGTACTTAAAATTTTTTATGAAATTATGTTAAGTTGCCTATTTTCGAGGCATGGGCCTCTTGTTGTCATTCTTGCTAAAATGTTGCACTGCTTATTCAGTGTTTCCTCTCCCCTAGCCTTCTAAGTCCCCCCCTTGCAATTCTCCCATCTTTTGGCATATTTTTGAGAAAGTTCATTTCTAAAATTTTCTTGGGAGAGTTGCTTGGATACAGAATGTTTTCTGTTATTTTCCCCATAGTTACGTTTTCACCCATGGGTGTAGAAACGTTGTGTTCTGCATCTTCCATCTGATGTTCTACAGATTCTCCCCTGGGAGTCTCTGTCTTGCATCAGATAGAGTGTAATTTTGATGACTGATTTCGGGCCAGTTTTTTCAGTGCCTGGAGTCATGTTTTCTGGTGTTTTACTCTGTTTGTTTACATTGGCAACAGCCTTTTTTGAGGGGGGCTGTTTGCCTTTGGTGTAGTTTATCTCACTATAAGATACATTTATATTATCCGTAAGTGTCTCATTAATTATTTAATATAAATTTAAAATTTTTGACCACACTTTGCCATCGGATCCATCGGGGCTCAACGTTACTTTTCAGAAACTTGGGCTTCGCTGAAAAAATATTTTTTCAAAATTATTTTGATTTGCAATTGTTTTTTCATTTATTAATGGATCATGTTATTATGTATCTTTGTGTCAGGGGTTTGTGCTAGTAACTAGGACTTGTTGTTGACTTTTCACAATGAAAGGATATTGTTCAAATTGTAATGGGAAGAAATCTTCCTCTGACTTTCATGATCATTGTATTAATTGTAGTCAGTGTTCTCGCACTAATCCCTGTTCTATATGTCAATATTGGGATGACAAACATTGGAAACGTGTGTCACGGTATGTTGTTACTGGAGAAAGGGCTATGCCGACTCTTTCTCCGCAAGGTCATTCTACTCTCTCAGTTTCTATTTCAGAGGAACAAGAACAGGGTGATGTTTCCATGTTATCTTCTGCAAGTGTGCTTCCGTCGTCACAAATGAATTCAGAGCTAGCGGCAAAAGTGCTCATGGAGATTAGACAAATGTCGTCCGCTAGCTCGCCCGGTGTAGCGTCCATTCACCGAATGGTTTGGCAGCCGGGTTCGTCCGATGCGGTCCAGGAGGAAATGTTGGGTGATGCGAGCACTATAAACATTCAATGTTCACACCCAGTGACGGCGGATAGTAAGCGAGATCGGAGGAAGCCTTTGAGTCCGGTTCCTAGCTCGTCCAGGTCCAGCCGGGCCGCGAGCGAGAGAGGCCCCTCTCTCGTACAACAACATCTGGGACCAGATGTTGTGGTACAAAATGTGTCGCAAGCGGAGCATACGTCCGTCGCTCGGGACGCTCCGTTCTATAGGCAGTCCGCGGAGACTGCTAAGGCTTCTTCTTCTCGTCAGCGCACACGACCGCACCTTGGCTGCGTGACCGCCGATATCTTACCAGCTTCGCCGATCAAGGATTCTTCGGCGACCAGGTCACACCATCCGGCAGCCAGGGACACGAGGCCGATGGACTCCGGACGTTCGCATAGAAAAAGTATGCGGGAGCCATCTGATGCGGAGCTGCCCTCGGCGAAGCAGCGAAAGACTGCGCCTCCGCAGGTCTCGACGCCGGACATTCTTGTGCAGATAGCACAGCTTATCGCAGCATCCCAGCAGCCGACAGAAATGGTGTCGGATCGAGAATTATCCGACGGCGCTGGGTCGGTACGCTCCGCCGAAGCATCGGGGGCGGACGACCGGGAGCATCATGAGGTCCGACCGGATGGTGAAAGGAATACGGATGATTTGGAGCTATCCCTTTCGGAACAACATAAAGCTGCCGTGGACTTCATCCGGCACTTTCTCCCTCAAGTTGTTCCGTCGGGCCAGACTGCTGCGGTTCCGGACAAGAGGATTATAGCGTCATTGGACTCTGAATTTTTTGAGCGGTTCAGGGACATCGCTCCCGAGTTTCCGTCGCAGTCCAATAATGTTGCAAGAACATTTGAATTATTGAACGACGCTATATTTAAACTTGCTTCCAAGACGGGGAAAGCAGGTTTCTTGTCCGCCAATACTCTCAACCTGCCTTTCATTAATGCAAGGAATAAATTCGACACGGCAGGACAGGGTATCCCGAGAGTTCCTCTGCGTATGGACGACGAGGCGGAAGACTTAGAGCTATCATTACCGTCGTCGGCTTCTATTCCAACCGCGGTGTTGGAAACAGCTATTTCGTCTAACAGAGCCAATTTAGATGCCTTATCTTACGCAGATCACCTTACTAAGGCATTATCACTGCGCCTTCAAGGGAAAGAATTTCAGGATATACAATCCTCTTTAAGACTTCTTTCAAGGGCAGTAGCTTATTCCACATGTAACTCCGCCCTTTCTGTGGCAAACCTGGAGTTGGTTAGACGTGACGCAGCCCTAGCTACATCCACACTCGTGGATACTAAGGTGAAGAACTCTCTTAGAGTCGCTTCGGTCTCCGGAGAACTTCTCTTTGACTTTCTGCTATTTATGATAAAATTACAAAGAAAGCTTCGGATTCTCTGTTGTTCAAATCTGCTTCTAAGAAGTCGGATACAGCAGACAAGAATAAGACAGGCACTTCTGGGTCTAATGCGCCCAAGAGAGGTTCCTATAGAGGTTCCGGTGCGTCCTCTTGGTCTTATTCGAGAGACTGTCAGGGTAGCGACTCTCGTTCGGGACGTCCTTCGGGCCGGGACAACCGGTCGGACGCCCCGAGGTCGACGGGACGAGGTGCGGGTCGTGGAGGACGTGGTTTCTCCTACCGCAGGCCTCGCAGGTCCAGGAGGTGATGGCTTAAACCTCTATCGCGTACCGGTTGGCGGAAGGTTGTCGAGCTTTTCACAAGAATGGGCGTCGATTACGGACGACCCTTGGGTGAGAGGAGTGACTTCGGAAGGCCTAAAGATATCCTTCAAACGAAAGCCTCCATTAACTCGAAGTCCAAAGTGGACTCAACTTCCGTCAAATCCGCAGAAAAGAGACGCTCTGTTATCAGAGGTGCAGTCTCTTTTAATGAAGAACGCGGTAGAGGTCGTAGAAAACCAGGAGACTCCGGGATTCTACAGCCATCTGTTTCTGGTTCCGAAACCAGACGGCTCGTTCCGTCCAGTCATAGATTTGAGCTGGATAAACAAGCTGATCGTCGCTCCGAAATTTTATATGGAGACGATTCGGTCGGTCAGAGCGAGTATTCGGGTGAACGATTATGCAACAAGCATAGATCTCAAAGATGCGTACTTTCACGTCATGGTACATCCGACATTCAGAAAGTATCTACGCTTCGCAGTCCTAGGAGTGGTGTATCAATTCCGGGCGATGTGCTTCGGACTGAATCTAGCACCCTGGGCTTTCACTCGGGTAATGAACTCGGTAATGATCTATTTCCGAGCTCATTCGTCTGCGGTAACGTCGGCCTACCTGGACGACATTCTTCAGAGGTACGGCAACGAGTTAATGCTTCAGAAAGATGTTCAGAATCTACTTCTATTGCTCCGACGTCTCAGTTTTATAGTAAACGAGGAGAAGTCGGATCTGGTGCCGTGCAAGTCATTCACTCATCTGGGAATGAGCTTCGAGACGCACAACAACCTCGTTCGTCTGCCGTTAACCAGAGCAAAATTAGTCAGTTGTTACGCTCGCTATTGTCTGCACGCAGACAAAGTCACAGCGAGAGAATTTATGAGACTGATAGGTCTGTGCGGAGCCGCTGCGGATCTCATTCCGATGGGGCGGTTACGCACGCGTCCTCTCCAAATTTTCTTGACTCAGAATTGGAGTGTGAAAATTCATTCGCTCGACGTAGACGTTCTCTTGTCAGATCAAGTGAAACAAGAGATTCAGACTTGGGCAAACATTCAGTGGTTAACTCAGGGAGTTCCGCTGCAGTTGCCGGATCCGAGTTTTACCATTATGACGGATGCCAGTCAAACAGGTTGGGGTGCATCATTGATCCCAACGGATTCGAGATGCCAGGGTCTTTGGGATCTGCAATTCCTGTGCAAGCACATAAACATCAAGGAAATGATGTCAATTTGGCTTGCGTTACGTCATTGGATGGACATTATTCACAATGCTCATGTCCAAATCCTATCCGACAATACGACAGTAGTGGCATATATACGGAATCAGGGAGGCACTCATTCAGTTCCGTTGTTCAATCTAACGGAAAGAATCCTTCTGTTTGCGCTAGAACATCAGGTTCTTCTTTCGGTCCGTCACATTCCGGGTCGTCTGAATGTGCTAGCAGACTCCCTTTCACGAAAGGGTCGCTTGTTGTCGTCGGAGTGGACTCTCAACAAACAAGTATTCAATCAGATTTGCTACCAATGGGAACGGCCAATGATAGACTTATTTGCGACACATCTCAACAATCAGTTGCAGATGTATGTGTCTCCGTGTCCGGATCCAAGAGCATTTGCAGTAGACGCTCTGTTGATCCCTTGGGACGGAATGATAGGATATGCGTATCCTCCAGCGCCGTTAATTCAACAAGTATTGCTAAAGATAAAACAATCTCAATGCAAGATTCTGTTGGTAGCATCTCTGTCGCCACAGAGACCGTGGATAAATCTACTCAGGTGTCTGTTGTGGGACCTACCGCGAAAGCTTCCTCCACGGGAGGATCTTCTTTCGCAGGGGAAATCGCGTCAACTCCATCACAACCCGCAAGGTCTCAACCTTCACGTTTTTCCGTTGTGCGGTCCTTCTTGCATGGCAAGCACTTTACAGGACGAGCAGTGGACGCGATTTCTAACTATAGGAGGACCTCCTCTTCGCTAAACTATGCGGCTAAGTGGAAGGTTTTTCGTCGTTGGTGTAGGGATCATTCTGTAGATATTTTTGATCCCTCTATACCAGACATTGCAAACTTTCTAGTATACTTGTTTGACGAAATCAAACTGCAGCCTGTTACTATTAAGGGTTATAGGTCTATGTTATCTGATACCTATGCACATCATGATAGTTTACAAATTGGATCTAATGTCTCTTTATCTAAGTTGGTTAGAAACTTCTCGATAAATAGACCCAGAACTCTTAGATTAATTCCTAAATGGAATTTAGCTTGGGTTCTTCTTAAATTGAAGGAAAAGCCATTTGAACCTCTTGGGACAGTAGATTTCAAATTCTTATCTTATAAGACAGCTTTTCTCTTAGCTTTCTCTTCTGCTAGAAGAGTCAGTGAGCTTCATGCACTGTCGGTGGATGATTCTCACTATCGTAGTGTCGGGAACACAATCACCTTCACTACTAATGTGGGTTTTTTAGCTAAGAATCAGGCTCCTAATAAATATCCGGAACCTATTGTTATTAAGGCTCTTCCGTCTTCAGACGGGCGTAGGCCTTTACTCTGTCCTGTTAGAGCGTTACGTATCTATAAACAGAGATCTCAGTTTATCAGAAAGGGACGGAAACGTTTCTTTCTGTCTTTGATGCCTAATAGAAGGGACATTTCGGTCCATTCTATTGCTAGATGGATTCAATTAACTATCCGTACTGCTTATGAGAGTTTATCTTCTTCTCAGCAGTCTGTGCTTAAGATTTCCGCTCATGAAGTAAGAGCTCTTGCTACTTCTTGGGCTTATGCTAATAGTGTTGCTATTACAGATTTAATGAAGGCTGCTTATTGGTCTCAGCCATCCACATTCACGAATTTTTATCTCAGAAATATTGAGTCCATTTCTGGAGACCTGCATTGTTTAGGTCCGTTATCTGTTGCTCAGAATGTCGTCCACTTAACAGTTGCAACTATAGTTATGCAGGCTTTCTGTTCCGGCAGTGACTCCGTCCGGCTGCCCTCTTCGCTCTGGGCTATTTGACCCAGGGCAAGGGGAAGGGGGGGGGGGGGGGGGGGGGGGGTGTTCCCTTAGGTCACCTGCTTTATAGTGAAAAGCAAGGGAATGCCTCCTCCAAAGTCAGTATTTCTGAGTCGCTTCCGGGATGGTTTTAAAGTGTAATATTAATGTTAAAATTCATTCATGTCTTATTTTTAAAGTGTAGCTCGGTGTGAAGCATTTGTATATGTCAAGTGTCAAATGGGCTTTAATATACAATACTCGGACACTTTTAAAAGATTATAAAGAGTCTCAATTCTCTGGACTACTTTATTTATTGGCTTACTTTAAAAATAATTAGTATAAGGGTTATACTGGATGTTAATAGAGAACATGAATATTATTGTGCTCAATTATTAAGGGTATTGTATCTTTCTAATTTAATATTAAATAAGAAAGATACATGTAAAACCTAATACTCCTTTTCTCCTTAAGGGGTTACCTCTTTATTATATAGTTGAGCTTATTGGATTTTCCTCTATGTCCTAGGCCCTCCAGCCTTTTTACTATTCAGCTAAGTCTGGGTCATTGGTACAGTATAAAAATGTTAAAAAATTTATAGTAATTTATATATTTTTTATACTTACCAATGACCCAGATGGGGATGGCCCTCCCAGGAGTTGGGAACTCTTGCCTCCCCGCTGAGTACATAGCGCTGACCAGGCACTGCCAGTAAGAATGATAATTGGCGCCAATTTCGGGACGTCCTTGACACTGCGCATGCGCAGTGGGGGCGTAGTATGGAGGTCCTAGAGGACATGATTTCTTTTGGTTTTGGATGCAAATTTTGGGGATTGGGGGGCAAAATTTGTGTTTGGCCCTGGTTTTGTTAGAGTTAGCACCAGCTAAGTCTGGGTCATTGGTAAGTATAAAAAATATATAAATTACTATAAATTTTTTAACTTTCATTATTTTTTTTCACTTTTTAAAAAACATAGCTTATGACCCCTCATAAGAACGAGCTCAATGAGCTCGTTCTTATGAGGGGTCATAAGCTATGTTTTTGATGGAAAAAATGAGTTATTCAAGAATTTTATTTGCACGTATTGTCTGTCTTTCATGTTAGTAAAGGTTTAAGTAGTGATGTATTGTGGGTAAAAGCCATGTACTCCTTGGCGATTGCTTGAGTCCACAATCAGCCGATTCCATTGCACATTTCTACAGAAACTGAACGGAATGTACTAGAACACCTCCACCAGTCCCAGTTTGTCATCGTTTTCTTTGATACAGTTTCAAAGAGTATCATGTCAAAGGTGCTGATGGAGGCAAAACACACACAATCACAGCCTTCTTTAGGCTCCCAACTGTTTGTCTGGGTAGAATAAAAAAGCTGTCTGACTTGGACTAGAGGGTTGGGGGGAATGCATTATGACTATTCCTTAGCAGAAACTTCAGTGTTGGATAGTGAGCGACTGTTGGTCCTGTCCTCTTGTTACAGTAACAATCACACATTTCTTTCAGTCATGCATATTGTATAAATTGTCACACCGCCTGTTGAAATGATCACGCATTTGTTTTCAACTATTGGAAAAACCAGTGTTCAACTGCTGAGTCCATTGTCATCCGATTGCCTACAATCGGCAGATTCAATATGTTGATTTTGATTATCAGTTAATTTTAAGGAACATCTTGTTGAGTAACTCAGTGTAAATGCAGCTCGTGATTTTGTCCATTTTCTTTTCTTTTTTCAGATCAGTTTGCAGAAAATATGAGTGTTTACAGTATGACTTAGAGAAAGTAGAAGATAGTTTATCAAGTAAATCTTCTCAAAAGGAACAGTTGGTATGTATAGTTAGCCCTTTACCTAACATGAAAAGCAGACGACACTTGACAAAAAAATTCTTGAATAACTAATTAAAGGGTTAACTAGTAACTAGTAGAGTGCAAAGGTTATTTTTTTGTTGTTAGAATTGGTTCATATTTCTTTTTATTATATGCTAGCCTGTGAATTATCATAAATTATCTAAATATCCCTCAATAGCTTCCTACGCCACATCATATTGCCTTGAAGGAACAATCAGCTGATCTTTGTTATTGTTTTGAAACGTATGCATTTGGGGTCGAATTGGGCTGAATATTGTGCAATAAAATGTCTCGTAGCATATAATAAAAAAAAAATCTACTCTATTTTAGTCAGTGTCGGGAATTATCTCATGAGTGTGGGCCTGAAAGTTTTATTTTTCGCGAGCGCTTGCGCTCGTGAAAAATAATACTTTCAGGTCCACACTATGAATTTTTAGCTCAACTTGACAAAGTCAAGCTGAGCTATTGCCATCACTTCTCGTCCGTCGGCGTACATACGTACGTACATACGTACGTTAGTACGTTAGTACGTACGTCCACAATTTCCTTTGGCACACCTCATAGGTCGCATTTATGATCAGATTACTTTGAAACTTCTTATGCTTGTTTGGGGTGACCTCTAGATGGGAGCTATCGATTTTCTTCAGTTTCCGTCAAAAAATGTTGCCGCAGCCAACGTTCTTAGAACTTAGTTTAGTCAAACAACAATATTTCCCTTTGGCACACCCTACAGGGCACATTTATGATTTGATTGCTTTGAAACCTGATACGCTTATTTAGGGTGACCTCTAGATAGGAGCTATCGATTTTCTTCAATTTCCGGCAAAAAATGTTGCCACGGCCAATGTTCGTAGAACTTAGTTTAGTCAGACCTCAATATTTCCCTTTGGCACACCCTACAGGGTACATTTACGATCAGATTTCTTTGAAACCTGGTATGCTTGTTTGGGGAGACCTCTAGATGGGAGCTATCGATTTTCTTCAATTGCTGTCAAAAAATGTTTAGTCAGAAGACTCAATATTTCCCTTTGGCACACCCTACAGGGTACATTTATGATCGGATTGCTTTGAAACCTGGCATGCTTGTTTGGGGTGACGTCTAGATGGGAGCATTCGATTTTCTTCAATTTCTGTCAAAAAATGTTGCCGCGGCCAACATTCTTAGAACTTAGTTTAGTCAGACCACAATATTTCCCCTTGGCTCACCCTACAGGGCTCTTTTATGATTAGATTGGTTTGAAACCTGGTATGCTTATTTACAGTGACCTCTTGATGGGAGCTATCGATTTTCTTCCATTTCCGTCAAAAAATGTTACCATGGCCAACGTTCTTAGAATTTAGTCTAGTCAGACCACAATATTTCCCTTTTGTACACCCTACAGGGCACATTTATGATTGGATTGTTTTGAAACCTGGCATGCTTGTTTGGGGAGGCCTCTAGATGGGAGCTATCGATTTTCTTCGGTTTCTGTCAAAAAATATTGCCACTGGCAAAAAAACTGACATTGGTCCCAATGATCTTCAATTTTGCCATTTCACTTATAACTTACCAAGTTCAAGTTTGTCAAGTTGAGCTACAGTGTCATTGACACTTTCATTTCAGTAGCCTCCTAAATAATGTTCGCTTAGGCTCATGGCGTCCCTTTGAATATTGCCTTGAAGGAACTATTTGCAGCTTTTTGTTATTGTCTTGGAACAGTTTGCAGTCGAATTGGGCTGAATATTGTGCAATAAAATGTCTCGTAGCATATAATAAAAAAACTCCATTTTAGTCAGTATTTGGAAATATCTCATGAGTTTTCACCTGAAAGTTTTATTTTTCACGAGTGCTTGTGCGAGTGAAAAATAATATTTTCAGGTCCACTCGATGAATTTTTCAGTAGGTTCCTAAATGCCATGACGCTTCGGCGCATGACTTTGCCTTAAAGGAATGATCAGCAGATTTTGTTATTGTCTTGAAACTGTTTGCAGTCGAATTGGGCTGAATATTGTGCAGTAAAATGTCACGAAACATATAATAAAAAGAAAATCTACGCTGTTTTAGTGAATATTGGGAATTATTTCATTCGTGTGGACCTGAAAGCGCTCATGAAAAATCAAACTTTGAGGTCCACACTCATGAGATAATTCCTGATATTCACTAAAACAGCGTAGATATCCTCTATACATTGTTACAACTTATTGGAAGATGCTTAAAGGCACTCTCCAATAAACTGTAACCAGACAAATCAAAACAAACACACATTTTCAATTCCAAGACATAGTGGCAGACTGGCCAATTGAAAATTCATGAGTGAGATTTTCCAATTGGTTGGGGCCTCATCAATAAAATTCTTTAGATAGCCTCAAGAGTAATGTTTCGTTTGTAAATGTGAGATCAGTTTGTTGCTAGGGAAAAATTTCCACAGTGATTTGCTATTACTGGATTCTGTCTAGGAAGCTAGCAACCTAACTGTTTGGTTGATTGGAACTCCCATTTTTGGTTCTGGTAAATCCTGGAATGGGACAGCTTTCAACTTGAACTTGGGCCACTTGCACTTTGAAATGGGGTCGACTGGCCAGGTGGGAGGGTTCTGGCACAAAGTTGAGCAGGGCTGACTCAGTTTTGGGGGTGGACAAGTCCAAGGTTGAGAGTGGGCCAGCCAGCAGTTGGAAGTTTTCCTTGTTCTGTCTTGGGGTACCAGACCACTCTTCAGGCCTGAAAATAAGCTGTCTGACATATACAGAATGAGGTCCCAAAAGGGTGAATTTGATGATGCTGTCCCATACAGTTGGCCAATTTATCCTCTGGGTACCTCTTTTTCTGTTCTGTTATGAGACCCTAATTCAGATTGACATTCACAGAGGATAAATTTAGTGATGCTACCCTTCTGTGCAGAGCCTGAAACCTGAAAACCTTTACCACAGGTCGTATTTATGACGGGATTTCATTGTAACATGGTACGTTGACTCCATATAAGGTCTAGATGAGAATGTCCCCTTTTGGACCCGATCGGTCAACCGGGATGGCTGTGCAGGCTTGAAACCCGAAAACCTATAGCACAGTCTACAGGTTGTAAGATGAGAATGTCCTATTTTGGTCGGGTTCAGTCAATTGTGATGGCCACAAGGGCATGTTACCTAGATTTCTTTAGCACAGTCTACAGCTTGCATTTATGAAGGCATTTTATTGCAAATTTGTTGGATGACTCAGTATAATGTCGAGATGAGGATGTCCTATTTTGGCCATGATTGCTCAACCATGATGGTCGCTCAGGCACATGACCTAGATTTGTTTAGCACAGTCTACAGTTCATATTTATACAATAATTTCATGGTAACTTGGAAGGATAACTCGGTATGATGTTCAGATGAGACTGTCCTATTTTAGTCACGCTCGGTCAGCTGTTACCATCGCCTGGTCATGTGACCTAGATTCCTTTATCACTGTCTACAGGTTGTTTTATGAAGGGATTTCATTGTAACTTGGTTGGATAACTTGATGTGATATCTAGATGAGACTGTCCTATTTTGGTCATGATTGGTCAGCCATGACTGCCGAACTGTCACATGACCAAGATTCCTTTAGCAAAGTCTACGAGTTATAGTTACAAAGGGATTTCATTGTAACCTGGTAGGATGACTCATTTTGGAATAATTTTGCTATAACTTGGTTACTTTGGCTGACAGACATTAACTGAGAGGACCACATTAACCCTGACCTCAGTTCTTCAGTACAGTCTACACCTCAAATTATTCTTATTCAAATATAGCATGTAGGGAACAGAAATTAACATATTCTCAATTATCACAATTCTTGTCTTATTTCATAATCCTTTCATAAACATTGAACATCAAAAACAACACACAGTCAATTTAAACTAAAGTGTCATTGACACTTTCATTTATTAGCCCGACTGTTTATTAGCTCGACTGTTTACAGTGAGGGCTATAGTAATGACTTTTGTCTGTCCGTCCGTCCGTCTGTCCATCTGTTAACTTTTAGAATTGTGGTTAAAGTTTTTTATTACTGAAGGTTCAAGTGTTTTTTTTTCTTCTTTTTTTGTTTTTTTCTCTTTTCCTGTTTAGTTGTCATTTGGAGTTTTGGTTAAAGTTTGTGGTTAAAGTTTTTTATTCAACCTTCAAGTACAGGCTATACCCAGTAGTTCTTGTTTGATCGTCACAAAATTTCATATGCAGGTTTTAGGTCATGTCTACATGAGAACGTCCCCTTTTGGTCGTGATCGGTCAACCGGTATGGCTGCCCGAGCCCAAAACCCGAAAACCATTAACACAGTCTACAGGTTGTATTTATGAAGGGATTTCATTGCAACTTCATAGAATGCCTCTGTATAATGCCTAGATGAGAACGTCTCCGTTTGGGCATGATCTGTCAACCGTGATGGCTGCTCAAGCCCGAAACCCAAAAACTTTTAGCAGTCTGCAGGTCATGTTTAATAAGGACAGATTTCATTGTAACTTGATACGAGGACTCTGTATGATGTCTACATGAGAATTTCCCCATTTGGGCGTGATCTATCAACCGTGACGACTGCCCGAGCCGAAAACCCAAAAACCTTTAGCACAGTCTACAGGTCATATTTATGGAGGGATTTCATTGTAACTTGATAGGCTGACTTCATATAATTTCTACATGAGAAAGTCCCCTTTTGGACTTGATTGGGCAACTGTGACGGCTACAGGTGCCCGAAGCCCAAAAACCTTCAGCACAGTCTACAGGTCATATTTATGAAGGGATTTCATTGTAACTGTGTAGGATCAATTCACATGATGCCCAGATGAAAATGTCCCCTTTTGGTTGCGATCATTCAGCCATGATGGCTGCCTGAGCCCGAAGTCCGAAAAACTTTAGCACAGTCTACACGTCATATTTATGAAGGGATTTCATTGTAATTTGATAGATTGACTTCATATAATGTCTATATGAGAACATCACCTTTTGGGCAACTGTGATGGCAACAGAGGCCCGAAGCCCGAAAACCTTTAGAATATTCTACAGGCCAAAATTATAAAGGGATTTCATTGTAGCTTGGTAGGATGACTCAATTAGGCTTTTTTTCCCCTTTTTTCTCCAATATACATTTTGAACTATTTACTGTCAATACATGTGGAACCTTTTTTTAAACTTACTTCCCCCCCCCCATACCCCCCCCCCCCCCCTCCGGGGGCCAATTAGGCTCTTTTTTTTTCTTTTTTTTTTCATCAAAAATGCTGGTTTACAGTTTTGGTTAAAAGCCCAGACAAACACCACCGCCCCCCACCCTCCCCCAAATTAGTTTTTTTTTTTTTTTATTTCCCCCAATATGCATTTTGAACTATTTACAGTCACTACATGCAGAACCATTTTTTTTCCTTTTGTCAAAAATTATCCCCCCCCCCCCCCCCCCCCCCCCCCCCCAATTAGGCATTTTTTCTTTCTTTCCTGGAATATGCATTTTGAACTATTTGCAGTCACTACATGCGCTCCCTTTTTTTTAAACTCATGTAACACTCCCGCCCCCGGGGGAGGGGGGGAGGGGTGGAGCAATTAGGCACCTTTTTTTTTCTTTCGTCCAAAATGCTTTTTTACAGTTTTGGTTAAAGTTTGTGGTTAAAAACCCAGACAAACACCACCCCCAGGTAAAAGGTCATGAGGTATGTTTTGAAGTAGAGAAATGGAAAAATAAAATTTGAATAGCAAATTTTGTATATCACGAGTGCAGATATGGCAGATTCGTTAGGTAAACTGTTAACAAAAAATGGCTCCGACTATTTTGCGTCTAAGCATTGCCATTCCTGGGAAAGTCGGGCTGCATGCGTGACATCACTCTAGTTTCTAGTTAAGCTAGTGATGTTTAGAGATTGGAGGTTATGGAGTTCACATTACAGCTCTGGTTTCATTTTGTTTTGTTCTCCTGAAAAACCTCTGTTGTGTTTGTCGGTTGTTAATGAGTATATAGCAACCAGTTGTAAACACTGACAAATCTGAAAATACTTAGATCACTAAAACCCACACCAATATGTCACACTGTTGCCCAACATTATTACTTGGAACGCATTCTTACGAAAACTAATATTTTTATACTGTACCAATGACCCAGACATAGCTGGTGCTAACTCTTAAAATATAGGGCCAAACACAAATTTTGCCCCCCAATCCCCAAAATTTGCATCTAAAACTAAAGAAAACATGTCCTGAAAGGCCCTCCACACCTCGCCCCCACTGCGCATGCGCAGTGTCCAGGACGTTCCGAAATTGGCGCCATTTATCATTCTAAGTTTGGCCCTTCATCAGTTAACATCTGACTGATCTTTGTGCTTTTAAATCTCAGTTTAAATGATGCCAGACACATAAATATTAGTGAAATGGTGATTCTAAGGAGGATAGAAAAGGAGGAGAGGAAAAGAATGTGTGACAGAATATTATCAGGGCTGTAACTTAAAATTTTTTAATGAAATTATGTTAAGTTACCTATTTTCAAGGCAGCAGCCATTTTGTTGTCATTCTGATTATTTAGTTACACTGTTTTTTCAAGTGTTTTTCCTCTCTCCCTGTCCTTTAAGTTCCCCCTTGCTATTCTCCCATGCTTTTGGCATAGTTTCTGTAATTATTATTACTAAAATTTCTTGGGAGTTTTAGCTTAATAACAGAATGAATTCTGTTCTTTCCCCATGTTTACGTCTTCACCTACGGGTGGTTAGGCGTTGTGTTCTGCATCTACCATCTGATGTTCTGCAGTTTCTTCCCTGGAAGTCTCTGTTTTGCATCAGATGGTGTATTTTTGGTAACTGATTTCGGGCCTGGGTGCCTGGAGTCTTATTTTAGTGTTTTTACACTCATTGTTTACATTTACAACAGCCCTCTGTGTGAGGGGGGGATTTCTAAATAATAATATCTTTATGTTATTTTAATCATAACTAGATACATTATTATTGTTCGTAAGTGTTGAATAAATTGTTTAAAATATTTTTAAAATTTTTGTCCACACTTAGGCTTGGGATCCATTGGGGCTCAACGTTACTTTTCAGAAACTTGGGCTGTTCTGAAAAAATATTTTTTCAAAATATTTTGATTTCAATTATTTTTTCTATATTAATGGATCATATTATTATTATGTATTTGATTGCCAGGGGTTAGTGCGAGTACCAGGACTTGTTTTCTTTTCTCATTGAAAGGATATTGATCAATTGTTTTAGGAGGAAGTCTTCCTCTGACCTTATTATCATTCTATATGTGGTCAGTGTACTCGCATTAACTCCTGTTCTGTATCGTATGATTTCGATGACAATATGGGAAGCGTATGTCACGGTATGTTGTTGGGGATTTGGACACTCCGGTCCTTTCCCCGCAGGGTCACTCTACTTTATCAATTTCTATTTCAGACGATCAAGATTAGGGTGATGTATCTGTGATGTCTTCCAACAGTGTGCCTCCGTCGTCACAATTAATGAAGGGCTAGCGGAAAAGTGCTCATGTAATACGCCAATTGCCTAAGAGGACCCTAGTAGGTTCGACGGCTTTTGACGTCCGCTAGCTCGCCCGGTGTAGCGTCCATTCACCGAATGGTTCGGCAGCCGGGTTCGTCCGTTGCGGTCTAGAAGGAATTTTGGGGTGATGCGAGCACTATAAAATTAACTTAATGCACACCCAGTGACGGCGGATCGGAGGGAGAACGGAGGAAGCCTTTTAGTCCGGTTCATAGCTCGTTCCGGTCCATCCGGACGGCAAGCGAGAGAGGCCCCTCTCTCGTTCAACAACATCTGGCCCCAGATGTTGTGGTACAAATGTGTTGTTAGCGGAGCATACGTCCGTCGCTCGGGACGCTCCGTTGTATAGGCAGTCCGCTGAGACTGCTAAGGCTTCCTCTTCTCATCAGCGCACACGACCGCACCTTGGCTGCGTGACCGCCGATATATTACCAGCTTCGCCGATCAAGGATTCTTCGGCGACCAGGTCACACCATCCGGCAGCCAGGGATTCGAGACCGATGGACTCCGGACGTTCGCATAGGAAGTATGCGGGAGCCATCTGATGCGGAGCTGCCCTCGGCAAAGCACCGATAGACTGCGCCTCCGCAGGTCTCGACGCCGGACATTCTTGTGCACATAGCACAGCTTATCGCAGCATCCCAGCAGCCGACAGAAACGGTGTCGGATCGAGAATTATCCGACAGCGCTGGGTCGGTAGCCGGGGACTCGAGGCCTGCAGACTCCGGACGTTCGCATAGGAAGTGTGCGGGAGTCAACGTACACGGAGCTTCCAGCGGCAATGCATCGTAAGTCCGCTACGGCACAGGCCTCGGGAACGGACGTGCTTTCCTTAATAGCACAGTTTATCGCAGCATCCCAGCATCAACTGAATCTGTCGCATATATTTTATCCGACGATGCTGGGTCGGGACGCTCCGCGGAAGCGGGTACGGACGTCCGAAAGTTTCATCCGGTCCGACGGGATACCGAAAGGGATTCGGTGGATTTCAAGCTTTCCCTTTCGGAACAACATATGCTGCGATGCCGGATAAGAAACTGATAGCGTCGGTGGACTTAGAAATTTTTGGTTCGGTTCAGGGACATCGTCCCTCAGTTCCGACATAATCCAATAATGTCACACAAACTTTCGAATTATTGAACGACGCTATATATATTATTATTTTATGCTTGCTATCCAAGCATTTCTGGTTTCTTGTTCGAAGAGTTATGGAGATGTCTTTCAAAAGTGTGCCTCTGTCGTCATAGTTAATGAAGAGTTAGCGGCAATAAGTGCTCATGGAATATGTCTATCGCTTACGGAATGACATTCGCTAGCTCACCCGGTGTAGCATACATTCATCGAATGGTTCGGCTGCCGGGTTCGTCCGTTGCGGTCTAGGAAGGAGATTTGGGTGATGCGAGCACTTTAATTACTTTAGTACTCACCCAGTGACGGCAGATTGAGGACAGATCGGAGGAAGCCAACAACATAGGGGACCGCATGTTGTGGTTCAGATATTTTACATTCGGAGCATATGTCCGTTGCTCGGGACGCTCCGTTATATTGACAGTCCGAGAGACTGTCTTTAATGCTTCCTCATCCTCACAGCAGGGCACACGACCGCACATTGGCTACGTGACCTCGAGTATCCGATCAGTTTCGGCATTCAGTGATTCCACAGCGAATAGGTCGCGCCATCCGGTAGCCAAGGGACACGAGGCCTATACACTCCGTTCGCTCGCATATTGGAAGTATGCACGGGGTAACGATCTCGGAGCTTCCTGCGGCAATGCATCGTAAGACCGCTGCTCCTCAGGCCTCGGTGACGGACGTGCTATCCGAGTTAGCACAGTTGTTTCGCAGCATCCCAGCAATTGACGGTTTCTCGGTCGAATCAGGAATTATCCGACGGCGCTGGGTCGGTGCGGTCCGCGGTTGCATCAAGCTACGGACGACCGAACGCTTTATAGGGTCCGACAGGATGGCGAAAGGGATTCGAAAGATTTCGAGTTTTCCCTTTAGTAGTATCGGAAGATGCCTTTCATATCTTCTGGCATTTCTTCCAGTGATTATTTTTCGGACTTCATTGCTGCGATCTTGGATAAGAGACTTATAGCGTCATTGGACTCGGATTTTTCGATCGGTACAGGGACTTTGTCCCTGACTTACCGACGCAGTCCAATATTGTCATTACAACATGTGTTTTATTTTTCGACGCTATATATTATATATATATATACAAGCCTGCTACTAAGCATGATAGTTTAGTTTCTTGTCCGCGTGGCTCATTTCTGCCATTTTATCTTTTTTACATATAGTTTATTTTGGCAGAGCAGGGCAAACCGAGAGTTCATATGCGTCTAGACGGTGTGATTAAAGACTGCATATATTCTTTTTCGCCGTTTATGTCTTTTCCAATTTCAATATTGGGAACGACATTATGTATAGTAGACTTAACTTAGACGCTTTATTATACGTAATCCGCCTTACTGAGGCGTTATCATTACGTCTTCAAGAAAAGATTTACGGGATATTATTCTCAATGTAATTTCTTTTGAGGGGCAGTATTTTGTTCACGTATAACTCCGCCCTTCAGTGGCTGATTGGAGTTAGTTAGACGTGACGCAGCCCTAGCTACATCCACACGCGTGGATAGTAAGGTTAAGAACTCTCTCAGAGTCGCTTCGTTCTCGGAGGAGCTTCTCTTCGACGGCAACTTTCCGGCAATCCATGAATTGCTTGGTTTATACATTCTCTTGTCTATCTACTGTTACAAGAGATTCAGACTGGGGCAAACATTCGGTGGTTGACTCAGAGAGTGCCGCCGCAGTTGCCGGACCCTAGTGTGGCTGTTATGACGGTTGCCAGTCAAACAGATTGGGATATATACTGATCCCTACGGATTCGAAGTGCCAGGGTCTTTGGGTTCCGCAGTCTTTTAGCTATCAGTTTAACTTCCGCGGAATAATGTTTTTTAGGCTTGCTTTATGTCATTGCATGAACATTATTCAGAAATGCATGCCCAAATTCCTGTCCTTTAATTCGACAGTAGTGGCGTATCTCTGGAACCAGGGAGGCACTCTTTCGTTTCCGTTATTCAATTTAATGGAAAGAATCCGTCTGTTGGTTATAGTACACCAAGTTCAGTTTTGGTCCGTCATATTCGGGGTCGTCTGATTGTTTTATCGCACTCCCGTTCTCTTACGGGTCGCTTGTTGCTGTCAGAATGGACTCTCAACAAACAAGTATTTAATCAGATTTGCTATCTATGGGAGCGCCCAATGATGTTTTATTATGACACAGCTTGCTAATCAATTGCAGACGTATGTGTTGGCTTGTCCAGATCTCTGAGCTAATACTGTTAACGCTCTATTGATCTATAGGACGCAATGATAGGATACGCGTATCCTCCGGCGCTGTTGTTTTAGCAGGTATTGCTAAGATAAACAACCACAATACATTTCTGTTGATAGCATCTCTATCTTCACAGAGATCATGAGTAATTTACTCTCTTGTCTAACTGTGGATCTTAACGTGAAATCTTCCTCTATGTGAGGATCTTTTTTCACTGGGTAAATCGTGTCATCTTTATCACAACCAGCAAGGTCGCAACCTTCATGTATTCCGTTGTGTGGTCCGTATTGCATTGTAAGCACTGTACTGGACGAGCTTTGGACGCGATTTCTTACTATAGGAGATCCTCTTCTTCGCTATTCTATGCGACTAAAGTGGAGGCTCTTCCGTCGTGGTGTAGGGATCATTATGTTCATATGGTTGATCCCTCCATACTACGCATTGCTAGTTTTTAGTATACTTGTTTCACAAGATCTACTGCAGCCTGTTGTTATTTAGGTTATAGGTTTATGTTACCTCATACCTATGCACTCTACGATAGTTTACAATTGAGTCTTTTGTCTCTTTATCTAAGTCAGTTAGTAACTTTTTGATAAATAGACTTAGAATCTTTAGATTAAATTCCTATACGGATTTTAACTTCGGTTCTTATTTAGCTAAGTAATCATTTGAGCCTCTGGAAACAGTAGTTTTCAAATTCTGACCTTTTAGACAGTAATTCTGTTGGTTTCTCTTTTACTGTAGAGTCAGTGAGTTTCATGCACTATCGATGGATGATTTTCACTTTCATAGTTTCGGAATCAATACTTCCGTTACTATTTAGGTTGGATTGTTGCATAAGAGTTAGGCTCCTATTATCCGGAACCTATTATTTTAAGGTCCTTCCGTCTTCGTATGGGCATAGGCCTTTACTCTTTCCGGGTACAGTTTATGTATTTATAAACAGATATCTGTTTATTACAAGGGCGTAAGCTTCTTCTGTCTTTGATGTCTAGTAGAAGGACGTTACGCTCCATTTTATTGTTAATCGATTCTATTAACTAGCGTACTGCTTATGGTATATCATTGGCTTAGCAGTTGTGCTTAAGATTTCGGCTCTTGAAGTAAGAGTTCTTCTACTTCTTGGGCTTACATTAATAGTGTTGCTATTATAGATTTTTGAAGGCTGCTCATTGCGCTCAGCCATCCATTCATGAATTTTATCTCAGAAATATCGAGTCCATTTCTGGAGGCCTCTATTGTTAGGTCTATTATCTACTGCTCAGAATGTCATTCACTTAACAGTTGCTACTATAGCTAGGTAGGCTGTCTGTTTCGGCAGTGTCTCCGTTCGGCTGCCCTCTTCGCTCTGGGCTATTTGACCCAGGGCAAGAAAAAGGGGGGGGGAGGGTGTTCCCTTGGGTCACCTGTTTTTACTATGAAAACAAGGGGATACCTCCTCCGGAGTTAGTAATTCTGAGCTGTTATTGGGATGGTTGTTTAGTGAGAAGTTTAAGTTTATAAAATTCATTCAAGTCTTAGTTTTTAAAGTATAGCTTTTGAATATTGCATATGTCAACGGACATGATTATGCAATTCTCACACACTTTTAGGAGTATAAGAGTCTCTATTCTCTAGACTTACTTTATTATTGGCTTACTTTAAAAATTATTAGTATAAGGATTATTGGATATTAATAGAGTACATGGATGTATGAAGCTCAATTTTTGGAAGGTGTTGTATCTTTCTAATTTATCATAAATAAGAAAGATACATGTAAGGCCTATTACTTCTTTTCCCTACAGGGGATGACTCTATTTTATTTTATTGAGCGTATTCCATTTTGC